>KZ652281.1:3865-38825 GCA_001010745.2 Gerris buenoi
TCATTATTTAATTAATAAAAGTTAATTAAAATTGTCGGAATCGTTTAAGAAAAAAAAAAAATCACGTAATTAAGAGTTTTTGAGGGATAGCTCCCCCAAATTTGGAGCTAAACTTCATTTCTTGATTTCGCCTTGGGGTATGGCTTTTTCTGAACATGAATGCCAAAATTTTTTCAAAATCGGATCCACACATCTTCACAGATGACATATGACAGGCAGACATTAAAAAAAAAAAAAAACATTTTTTTTCGACACCGTGTGGGGTATTATATGAAAGGGTACGTTGAGCTGATAACAAAAATATTTAATTCTTTGGTTATGACGATAATAGGGCATGCGTAGGCAAGTTGTAATTGAGTGCAAAAGGTGTCCCCCCCCCCTTTATATCGCTTATGAGAAGTGCAAAAAATCTGAATAAATTCCTGAACATTCTTTGACCAAAAGTAAAGATACCACTGTTTGGAAATTTCAAAAAAAAAAAAAATTATTGACAAAATAAGTTTTTTTTATAATTATGGTCTTTTCGATATATTCATATGGTTGTTTTCCGGTTCAGTGGCAAAAAATTACTTCATCAGAAGTTTGTTTATGTGTTTTGAGAATATCCGACCCATAGGATAGTTCAAAGTAAGCTTTTTAGAATTTAACAAAACACCATCAATAGGGTACTACTTAAACAATGCAGTGTTGCCTACGGACCCTCGCTGTGTGCTGGCTAGCACCCACTTGACCTGTTAATTTTAAATTGGTGATATAAAAATGTTTCGTCCCTGATAACGATCACAAAGCTTTCCTTACCTTCGGTAATCTTGGAAGCAAAAGTGTGGATGACAAACTTTATTTTCATTAACAGTTTTTTATATAATCAAACAATCTTTATAAGCGATTTATTTTGTTTTGTTACCACAAATCTCAGTCAATAGAACGAACATTTTATTTTGTTTAAATTCAAATCATCATACTCACAAATTTTAAATATGTCCATATTATCTTCAATTTCTATCGATGATACGATTTTCGAGATCAATTCTCCAATGTCTAATACCAAAAAAATAGAGCAATTAACAATCCAGGTTAATATGACTGCAGATTTTTTCTGAAATACAAGAAAAACATTGATTGTAGTAATTACCAGTTCATATTAATTCCCAACAATAGTGATTGTAGGTAATCTTAAGCTTAAATACTTCGTTCAGTAACAAGGAATCTTTCATCGAGCTTGTTACTTATAAAGTTCCATCAATCTTAGAGCCAATAAAATAAAATTACGTCTCTTAGTGTCTGTAAATAAGTGAAAACGTTATCCGCAGATTTTTGCTGAAGGCAATTAGTTATTCAACTTTTTATTACAACTAAATAAATAGTATTCAAAAGTCCAGAATATTAAAAATAATCCTTCAAGTGATTTTTTTCTATTTAAAATCAGCAGTAACTTCGCAATGATGTCATAATGAAGTAATCTAACTATCACAGAAGGTGCAGTTAAATAACCAAACAACGTCTTCACACAAAATAATTGTAGTTGAAACAATTGACCGGTTTCGACTGTTCTAATGCATTAGTAGGTACATTTTGGGCATTCTAGGGCATAAATGAGTCCCCCACTCCTCCGTTTTTCTCTCGTCTTGTCGGGGCATTCTAGGACATAAATCGAACCCCCCACTCCTCCGTTTTTGACTCGTCCTAATAAAGAGCCTCCGGGGATCTGAGAGGTGAAAGTTAAGCGTCTGCCATAAGCTTGTTTTATTTTTTCTTCGATTTTAGACCTTTTAAAATCACTACACTTCAACTATTTGCTAAATAAGAAAAATAAAGTACAAACTACCTATGTGATAATAGTAAATATCTATACCTTTTTGATGACAAACAGTAGAGTGTTTTTATATCAACAGTTCTATTGAATAAAAATTATCTCATTTGAGCCGTGCCAGGCTCACTATCTCATGGTTAAGCAGCACATATCTCATATATATTTATATATTTGTATTTCCTCTAAATATAAATTCTAGTTTTATCATAAAAAATGTTCTATCGGACGGCTTTGAACCCTCGATTAGCACTCCCACCCCTCCGGGTTTATATATAAGGTAGAGATAAACATCTTCACTGAGAAAGGCTAAGCGAACTTGGCATCAATGCTACACTACTAACAAAGCCTGGAGAGGCTATAGAAATAGTTGGCATCCACGCCGATGTCTCACAGCAGGACATACTAAATGAACTGTGGGGAAAAAAATTGCGTCATTTCTATAGTGAGGAAGCATTTAAAAGCAAGGTATTCCTAAGATACAGTATACCTTGTGGATAGATCAAGGAAGGAAAATTTGTTCGTTGGGTGGTTGAGCTCCCTACTGAAATGAAGGAGAGACTACTAAAATCAGGGTATGTGAGGATAGAGTGGTCTCGACTGGCCATTAAAACCACGTCTGGACAGCGAGATGCTGGCGTTGTTTGAGGATGGGTCATCATAATTTCAGTGTAAAGAAGTTGCCCAAGCGTGTACTCACTGCTCAGCTATTGGCCACTGGAAAAAGGACTGTCCTAAAGACAATGAGGGGTCTATCTGTCTACCATGCAAGGAGAAAGCACAGCATTACAGACACAAGATGTCCAGAATACAAAATGAAATAAAACGTCAGGCAGGTATGAATAATCGAGAAGATCATCCCACTGCCAGTTCAGCTTCAGAAGCAGAAGACATCCCATCGTGAATTCGACCACATGAGGAATCAAATGACTCAGACTCTTTTTACATGGAAAGAAAGAAAACAAAAGAGGGTGTTAAAGGCATAATAGTAAGAAAGGAGGATAATGAGCTCGAAAGGTTTTTCTCCCCATAATGAGTGTTAGGTTTAATAATAAAATCAAGTTTTTACAGGCCAACATTCAGCACGTGGGTGCTGCTAGCACAGTATTTTGTAAGAAATTTCTAGATGTAAGTGCAAATGTTGGCCTAATTCAAGAACCATATGTAAATAAGGGACTTATGTGTGGGTTGGAAATTTCAGGGGGTACTATTTTCTATTCTACAGATAGTGAGGTTCCGCGAGCATGTATTATAACTGGGAACATTAACGTGACACTTATACCGGAGTTTTGCCGAAGGGATATGGTGGCAGTAAAGCTTAATGGGAGTCTGCTGGGGCATGTAAAGCGAGACATTATAGTCTGCTCACTTGACTTGCCCTATGACTCTCTGGATTTGCCCCCTCCAGCTTGTTTTGTGGGTCTAATCAACTTCTGCACGGAAAAAAGTTTTCTCTTCTAGTAGGTGCTGATGCTAATGCACATAATTTAGTGTAGGGTAGCAGTGACACTAACCCTAGAGGTGCAGCTCTCCTCGAATTTTTTTCTAGTGTACAGCTTTTTGTCCTTAATAAGGGGCTATCCCTACTTATTTCACACCAAGAAGAAAAGAAGTGATTCACATATCTTTCGGCACAGAAGATTTACTATCATGTGTTAAGGATTGGCATGTTATTCAGGCACATCCTATTCATGATAAAATTTCCCCATCCGCAGGAGATTCGATTCCCTTATCGAAAGGGGCTCAAAGAAGAACTCAACAAATTAGGACACTGTCCCAACAGACTTAAAGAAACTGAGGACTTTGTACAAGCACTTACAACCGCCATAAGTACAACTTATGAAACTAGTTGTCCATTAAAAGTCCGTTCCCAAAAGTTCTCAACACCTTGGTTTACTCATTATGTAGAATCTCTTAGAAGATAGCTAGCTAAAATACTATGCAAATACGAGTACAAAGTGGGATTCAGCACGAGTAATTCCTTGAGAGCTCAACTTAGTTGCGTGAAAGATCCGGTTCCCAGTGAAAATAGGAGTGGTGTGTACATTATATCGTGTGGTGTCTTCGGCGTTGAATACGTCGGGCAAAAAGGCCGCAACTTTAAGGTGCGAGCGAAGGAGCACCTGCAGCGTCCTAGTAGCACGTTCAACCAGCACATTACGGAGCATAATCATGTACACGCTCAGCATAAGATCGGTTTCCTCCACTTCGAGGGAAAAGGACGTAAGGTAGATTCTTTGGAAAACTTCGAGATCCTTCGGAGTATACGTAGAGCCGGTGATAACAACGTTAACGAGAGAAGGGAGTCTTCTTCACTGATAAGGGCGCTGGCTTCTTTTCCAGTTCGGATCAGTCTCACGTCGATCTCCNAGACCATAAAATTAAAGAAAAGTTTGTTCAACTAAAAAAGTTACCACAAAGCCTTGGTATAGAACCAGCTAATTCCAGACTCTTAAAATCAATTGATTTATTCTTCGATTATTCATATTAAATTTAAAAAAATATTAATTTAAACCAGATCTAATGACTGGAATAATTCTCAATAGACTATAAATTTATTTATATTGTGTTTCTATATTAATTGTGTTTTTATATTAATTGTGGTTAAGATAAATCCCCGGGTAATAATTACATAGTAAATTTTATTTATTTTCCTTCTTGCAGGTTATTCATTTTTAGCTTGAAAGATAGATTATTTACTTAAAAGAATTGAGTGTAAGTTATTCCAAGGACGACCAGATTGGGAAAACGATGGAAATACCCCAAGGAAATATGAAATTCTTAAATGAACCGAAACTGTAAATTAGCAATTCAAAACTTAACTACCTGACTAATAAAACAACTACTCGACTTAACAAAAAGTCGACTTAAATAAAAAAACAATTATTAGAAAGATGAAATAATCAAATAACGAACTAAGTAAATTAAATGATTGAACTTATTTAATATTGTTTTAAAATAGCAAATAAGACAGACAAAACACATAAAATCAATATTTTGCCAAATGACCATAATCTATTAATATAAAGAAGAGTATCTATCTGCGCATGAGTATCTTATACAAATCTATAGTTTTATCCTACTCTTGGTGACATTAAGCGCTCTTGACCTTTAAAACAAGAGCCCCTTCCGGGTTACGCTAGGTACTCCAGCCTGTAGGTAATATTTATTTATTTTTAAATTACTTTCACATATCGCCACTGTTAGAAATCAGTGGCTATGTTTCCTAGTGCTAAAACCCTGGCTCCTGGCCCTGGGTAATCTGGGTATAGCCTTCTCTATACTACAACATCAATGAAATGCTTGATAGTTTCGTTTCTAAAGCCCTCATAAAAAATCAAGCAGGACTATAGTGTATATATCATTCATAAAATTATCAACAATTATAAAAATACTCTGGGAATTGCAATTTAAAGGCTATTTATTACATCTTCCTACAGTGGTAGCGAAATTTTTGGATTTCAATCTTTCGAGACATTACTATTCTTGAGAAAAAATGATTACCTAAGTATAAATATCTTACATTACAGCGTTCATATATTATATATATTATATATCACACTAATGTTTATGTGAGATGATTACTACGATTAGAAAAATCGATTTTGAAGGCCTCACCTGTTGCTGAGGAAGATGCAGAACATTCTTGATGCTGGCTTCAGTATCGTTGGCTGATATGAAGTATGATAACATGAGAGCAGTGTAAACACTGAAGGGCGAGAAGAAAACGTTCTCATGAGGGGTTCTCTGGTTCAACTCTTTCAGCAGGTTCAGCGAAAAAACTTGCTGTCCCTTGTACAGCGATAACCTGCTGTTTGGATCCAGCTAAAAAAGAAATACACATAGTTAACACCTTGTTACCCAAACCCTTGTTGTGTATGACCCAAACCCTTGTTAGATGGAAGACAGGTCTAGACAAAAATTGTCAAACCCTTGTTAGATGGAAGACAGGTCTATACATGTGTTCGCAGATTCATTGGAAATTTGCCTATACAAATTTCCAGTGAATCTGTGAACACGACTTGAGTCTGGGGTTTAACATTAATGCCACCTATTTTAATAATTTAAACTCATTTAATAATGATCTTGAACTAACTTCTCCTCTGTACTTCCTTTATACAATTATTACTAGTTTTGGTTACTTAATCTTATACTTTTAGTATAGAATCTGGTGACAATTATTGAGAACCTTGTTTCCTGAAACGGTACTAACAATACTTCAAATGTAGATTTGGTACACATTGGAAACAAGCTTCTAAATTATTTAATAAATCCTTAATCTTTGATCTTTGGCAGTACTTTACTCCGTTCAGTGTACTGACATTTTATCTATTTATAAATATATATATATAAAAATGGTATAATCAAAATTTTTTATTTCAAATACCAATAAAACTATAAGACCACATGTCACCCCAAAAAGACCATTAAATATTATCAAAAAATACAGGAAATATTATCAAAAATAACTATCTCATGAGAAGTAATCAGACACAGCTGTTTTAATATGAGAAACCGTTCTTGAGGTATTCACCCTATAAAAGTAGTAGTTAATTGTAAACATCTGAGAATGTTTATTATTAATGGTTGTTTGAATTAAAATATTTTTCCGGGTAAAAGGGGTCATTATAGGCCAGCTGAGTTTAGATCATGTAATAAATGACACATGGTTGTGATGTGGATGTGTTTAGTTCATTTAAAGTGTAGCATTTTTTAGCGTCATATTGCAATAGTAACATGATAAAGATTATTTATAGAACCTGAACCTTGCTTTGTCTGAGTTCGCCGGTTGGTTGTGGTTCGTGGTATGGTTGTGAAATAGAAGAGTACGTTAACAAAAAGAATATTTAAGTCCAGTCGTACCCCAAAAGGTGAAAATTTTGAAAAACCTTTTCTTTAAAATGTATAAACACTCACTAAAAGGTATTTTAAAAAATGTACATAACAGGAATATTTTTAGTTGAAATTATAAGTGAATAACTAAAAAAATATGAAACATAATTTCGCGTTTATAATTATGCATATATATATTGTATATGGTTAAGGATGAGAAATGGTTCTTACTATGATTTGATTGTCATTCTCACTGAGGCACTGCTGAAGACTGAGCGCTGGCAGCGCTGCCAGCAGCAGCAACTTTATCATTCTGAAATCAAAACAAACAATACTCTATATTAATCAAAATATTTGTTAAGATTAATTAATTATACAAGTGGGTGGTAATCTGTGGGTTTTCCATGGTCTCGAATCTCGAAATTGAAGTTTCGTTACTATTACTGGAAGCATCTTCGAGGTTTAGAGCTTGAGATCTCTACAGTACAATCTTGGGATATTTTAGAAAATACACTGGGATTTTGTTTGTATATTGCACAAATATTCCGTACATCTTTTTGTAATTTTTTTAAGTATTGAAATTATTACATTGATTTATTAGCAAGAATATTCGAGTAATATTCTTCAACCTCAACGGCATATGACATTTCTCCAGGCCAAAACCGAGTTGGGATGGTGGAACCTTCCGGCAGGAGAAGACAGCATCTTTCCTATGCGCAAAGCTTCTTAACAACGGAGATTCCGGCTTCACTACCCAGGAGGGACCTCACCGCAAATTTTAGAATGGCCATTGGCTATCACTATACACAAATACACACAGACACTTGCAATAGTAACTGCCTACTATGTGAAGGTGGAATCCAGAACTTCCACCACATCGTCTTAGATTAGGTAACATGCACTTCAGAACTACAATTCAATTTCAATACCTAGGAGAGACCTCCCCACAAATTTTAGAATGGCCACTGGCTATCACTATCACTATACACACAGACACTTGCAGTAGTAACTGCCTACTATGTGAGGGTGGAATCCAGAACTTCCGTCACACCGTCTTAGATTAGGTACCATGCATACAGACCAGCAAGCAGCTACACAGTAAACTACAGATGGTCTAGCAATGCTGCAATATATTGGTGCCAAGAAGGAGATTAACTAGATTCCTCCGAATTGGGCGTAAAAAATAAATATATGTACTAGGAAGGTTAGCACTTTTAGGGTGTTTTCTTCATTCTACATTAAAACTAGATTTTAAGAAGTAGGTAAATCAAATTTAAAAGTTTAACCCATTTTTACTAGTATGAGTTGCGGTCTCTCAATTATATTTTATTTTGTAGAATGTTAAAAGACTCATGTCTTGTCGAATCAGGTTCTCCACGTAATTGTTTTTACTGAGACTTACATCGATGAAAGAAATAAATTGGTAAGGCGTGAATTCTCACGTAAAAAGGGTTTCGTTGGAATTGTGAAACAAAATTAGTAAGAGGGGGGGGGGGGGGGGGACGAAAAATTTCGATGTTTTTTAACAAAATGGCGCCGAAAATGAAACACTAACCCTAAGTGGTATATATATTTGTAATCTACTCTTCAATACCTTTCATTTGATACCCCACTTAAAATTTAAAAAAAATATTTTTTTCTCGCGATGTGAATTATCCGCCATTTTGAATTTGAACAGCTGATTATTTTGAGTTCTCTATATTTTTCCTGTGTGCGCGTCAAAACGATCTTTAATACTGGTAAGTTTCACGCTTTTATCTCTTTTGGTTCAAAAGTTATTGGAACCGTACAGAGTGACAGACAGACACAGGAACGAAACTATAAGGGTTTCTTTTTTTTGGTTTTACCAACGAAACCCTAAAAAAAGAAAGGAATGTTCAGTTGGAATAAAATATACTGAGATACAATACATACTTATCTGTACAGAGATAAAGAAAATAGAAAATTAAAAAATAGTCCGCTAGGGATTGCCAAATTTGAAATAGTATCACATGAACATGCCTGACTATTGTATATTATGTCCTACAAACCAAATCCCTCATTACATAGCGAAAACTGAATTTAGATCCCAAAATATTATTATTTAATTAATTTATTAGTTTTTTAACACGAGGAGGACATGAGTCAAATCAATTAATAATCCATAAGATCAAAAGATAATTATGATGTCTTTGAAATATGCAAGGACTTGAGATAAATATATAAATATTTATCTATATTTCCCTCTTTTATCAATGTTATCTATTGTTAGTTTTGACCTCATCCTTCCTTCCTTATGCACTTCCTAGTTTTTGATAAATATTTCATTTTTTTGTATTTAATTATATGAGGGGGTCAAAATAATAAATTTCGGACAGATAATTTAAATATTTAAAGCAATGTTAATATGTACGATTGATTAGCTAATCATAAAATAACATTAATATTAAAAGAAGAATGAATTAAGATAAAAATATATCCCGAAAATCGAACCACACATTCCTGCCTAAGCGAAGCGCATCATTTGATATATGGTATATAAAATGTAACCAATAAGCTACGGTGAAATACAAAATGCATTTATAGCATAAATGCTACAGACATATTTAAAAAAATACAAAAATGAATTACATTTTATTATAATGCTGATCCGAAGGCCCTCTGCTTGAACAGATTAATTTTTTTTTTTTTTTAAGTTTTGACCACTGGAATTTAATTTACATTAAATAATGACAATATCTAATAATAGTGATATTTATTTTATCTATAAAACTTATCTTAAAAACTTGATTAAATCCTCGATTATCATTAATTCGATAAAATGCGAATAACGAAACATTCGACTTAAAAACGAATGAAAGGATGATATGTTCATTTGTTCATTGGCTCAAATCTGAAGAGTAATGGGAAGACAAATGCAAAGAAAATATGGTTTTATTAATTTTCCACCATTTACTTTTATGTCTAATAATATTTTTTATTATTAGTCTAGTTTTTCTATGAGGACTTTATACTCAAACTTCCAAATTCTCTCACTGGACTAGAATCATTTTAGAAGTCATTGCAGTAGAATTTGAATCAAACAAATACCGAATAACAATGACACATTACGCTCAGAAATTTCTACAATCATTTACTAGGAATTTAATTCGTGTTGGTTCAAGCGCAGTTTTCTAGAAAAGAAACCATTATAAACTTTTAACTACAAAACATATTTTTATTTTTATTTTCTGTTATAGATATTTTAATATTTAATTGTGCAAATCATCAAGGCAATCTAGCCTAAAACGTTTATTTGACAAGTTACAGTAACAATATAAAATAATTGAAATTATAATAAATAATATAAAAAAACATTTATTAAAAAATGGTCTTATTTTCAGCAGAACATTTTCTTTCTTTATTATTATTATTATTATTATAATTTATTTATTTATTTATTTATTGGTTTTTGTATTATTCGTCTCAATTGTTTTCATGTTTGGGGTTTCCAAAATTTGGGGAAGATTGGATGACGGAAAGTGGTTCAAAATAGGGGTAATAGGTGTGTGAAGAAACTTACAAAGTAAAGTACATAATATACACGTAAGACCAATAAAAAGAAATAAGGATATAAAAGAAAATAATTTATTTTTATCAAATATGAAGGTCAAGCTCAATGATAATTATTTATTGTAAACCACACTATGACCTATATATATATATATATATNTACTTGGTTTACTTCACCGATCATAAGGTATATATATATATATATATAATTTTCGAGTATGACCTTTCATCTCTTTTAGATAATGAGCCAGGAGCTAGGTTCTATGTAATGGAATAAATACATTTTTTTTATCGCAGAAGGAAAAAGAACATAGTTAATAAACATCAGATATAAATAACTGAATTGATATTTTGAACTGCTATACACAAAATATTAAATTTTCTTCCTGGAATGTTCTGTATACATTCCACAAGGAAAATTCAATATTTTAACAAGTTGTAAAATTGACTTCAATTAGGTATTAAAATCGATTAGTTTAAACATCTTTACATAAACTTCTTATTTTCATATTTATATTTTGATAGTTCCCATTTAGCAGCATCTTTTATATGAATGTTAAAACTACAAATCAGTTATTGCTAAAATTTAAACTAGATTAAAAGAGCAGTTAAACTAGATGGTTAAAAACAATATTGATTAGTAAGAGCTAGATTGCCTGGTTTAATTTAGAATATTTAGTCAAACGTCAAAACTAAATTCAACTGAAATTGTGCAGGTAATAGTATTTTGTGTCTGCCCAAACGTGTTGAATGATAAATTACGAAGACAAAGAAAGGAATGCTTCTTTAAACAATCAATTTGAAAATGACTCTAAACAGACTAACTATTGTAGAATGAACGCCGATGACTTACAACAATTGTAAGTCTATTTTGATTGGAGTAATTTTTTATCGCAGATGGCCGCCTCTGAATTATTGTTTTGAAAAGCTCCTTCAAACTTCAAATTAAGAGATAAAGTTTATATATCAATGCTTCTTCTGGACACTCATTAATCTGCACAGACGATAAAATAGTGATAAAAATGTTTTAATATATTTTATTGGGACTCAGAAGACCATGAAACATGTTCAAATTTTTTGGGTTATTACGATACTTCTCGTGTAGGCCGGAATGATGCATTATACAATTCACTAATTACTTCTAGTGCTAATGAGAACGTAAAGATAACAAATAAATAGGATTGATTAAGGTAATTAAATACTTCAAACAATACTGATTCTATGTGCTTTCGATAGAGATTTAACAATACTGACTCCCTGTGCTTTCGAGAGAGATTTTAACTAAGTTTCTATTTTAAACTCTTCCGGTTTCCGGTTTGTTGGAGTTGGATTTGATTTACTTTTTATGGAAAACGATTTGGTCTAACTGTGATTCGAGCACTAGACAAAAACAATAGATCTCAACAACGCGGAACTAGAAGTACACTTACTCTCCCATCTGGAACATTTAAATTACCCTTCAATAATGTATTCTAGAAGAGGCCTTGTTCCTAGAAGACACTGTGGTGAAAAAGCTTAAGTTCCGCCTTAATATAAAGGCTAATACACTAAAAGTAGTTATCAAAGAAATACAAAAGACCAAGACAATATTAAGACAAAATTATCCCAATGTGAGTCCCATATTGTTATAAAACGTCTGCGCACATTTAATATCGCACAAAAATGAATGTGACTTCACTTGGAATCGAAGGAGGTCCAAACGGTCACAATTCCCATAGTGGAATTATATTCTGTTATACTCTGAATAATATAATTGCCAGATATTTATTTTTATATCATGGATAAAGAAACACTAATCGCCATTGGGTTTTCTAATCCATATAAAGTATACATGAAAAAGTTTAAAAATATTCTGCCAATTAATGTGGCACATAGCTTCCTCGTGTCCTATTAAGAATACTACAATGATGTTATACTATTAAAGCCTATTATTGTCAAAATTATTTAATTTTCCCCATTAATTAAAGAATAAATTTAGGAAAATTTGTGGAACGCAGATGGTTGAAATTAATCTAGGGTCATCTGCAGGCTACTTTCGACAAACAATCTAATTTCATAAAAATCAGATAAGTGCTTTTGATGACATAGGTGTAAATAAATGCATGTTTATGTGCATTTGGAAGAGAAACAAATAAGTACAACAGGTTTAAACTTATATACTCGTATGGGACCAATAATGGACTAATAATTATGACCTGGCGTCCAAATTTCACTAAAAAGTTGAACGACAGACCGACAGATATATCACGGAACCAAAAATGTTCCCTGATGTCTAAAACCGATTTCTGTCTTGGAATTTATGAAATCGCACCTAAAAAAATTCGTTCTTTAAAACGATCACATAGCTTCCGTTACCTTTTGTAAGCTCGGAAGAAAAAATTGTTTTAGTTTTATGTAAATAAATCAACAACCGTATTGTTAAAAAAATGATAAAATCGTGTTTTTTTACAGAAATATTTATATAGTAGATTATTTTTGAAAACAGAGTGAAGCTTGTAATTTTTAAGTTTTTGGTAGTATTCATACTACGGAAAGTTTAAATTTTAATTTGAACCGGTATAGAGGCTATCATTGAAATATAGGAGGCCCGTGGTTCAAGTCCCGGCGCTGGAGTCTATTTTTCTCTGTCTGTCTCCCAGTGTTAATAATATTATTAACACTGAGAGACAGACAGAATTATTTTTAATTGTTTAATTATAATTTATTTGATTTATTTATTTTTATTTATTTATTTTTTTAGGATTTTTACCTATTAGTATTTTAAATAGAAAACATCTTCTGAGAGTATAACCTGATTAATTTTTAATTTTATTTACTCCATGATAAAACTAAACCTGACTCTTTAAAAAAACATTTATTACACATATACACGCTGCAACTTTTTTAATAGCTTTTTTTTAATTCTTATTATCTAAAAAACAACTATAACAATAGAAATATAGCTTTTATTACTGGAAAAAACCAGAAGAGTTTGTTAAACTCTGAGTAGGTAAGTTATGTAACAAATTTATCATAGACAATTAAATTGGAAGAAAACAATAAAATTGGAATCTATTCGGGTGGTAATTCTATCAAATGAATTCACTTTGAGAGTCGTGGAACGTTAGATGATTATTTATATGATTGCTTTCATCTCTTGCTATAAATAACTCAATATAATTGAATGTATTTAAATTAAATGTACTGTCAACTGTCAACAACATAAAACTACTACAATTATATCTAATCACGAACGATTCACAATTAGATAAAAGAAAACGAGGTTGATAACATCAGAGTAAAATTGGTCGGTCAAAATCAAACATACCTTTCTCATATACATAATACTGCCTTTATGTCCCTCAATATTAATTTATTAATTATTAATATTATTTTAATAGTGATTGATTAAATTTATTTATAGATTTGTAGCTAAATCAGATTTATTTATTTTCATTAATATTTCGCAAAACTAGATTTTTCCCGAATAAATACTAAGTAAGCTTACGTTTGTATTAAAATGGGCAAATTAATAATTACAAGATAAAAAGAACTTTTACTACGTTTTTTAATTTTCTTTTGAATCATAATATGTAATGTTGATAATATAATTTTAATTGGTAAATAAAATGTGAAAATAAATTGTTCCGAATTTATTTACATTACACAAATGACAACCATCTATAGAGAGCTGATCTTAAACCTTTAAAAGGACATATTATATCTTTGAACAACGGATCTCACCAACAAAAAATCTAAACCGTGGCCATCAATATGGCCCCGTGTAGGGGAGGGTAAGAGAAGAAAAATAAGTACAAGTAAAGAAGTACAGATATAGCAAAAAATAAACCGATATCTAGTACACAAGTATAGACAAACCTGGTTGTCATACGTCAATTAATTTATTTCTTTGTTTACTTGATTTACTTCACCGATCATAAGGTTTGTTCCAACAGAGCCGCGAACGGTTCTAGAACCGTCCGGAGCATGCGCACTATCTTAAAACCGTTCCTACACGCTTCTCGGACGGTTCTGGAACTTTTAGTCCCGTGTTCCAACAGAGACACGAACGGTTCTGGGACAGTCCTAGAACACCTCTAGAATACTGGAGTTGGATACCCCTGGTTTACTTATTCTTTTTCGCTGTCATTCAATGTTTACCTCTTAATAAAAAATCTTAAATTTGAAATCAGTCAAAATGAAGATTGTAAATATTGGGATAGGACAAAACAACTAAAATAACTTGCGGATTTTTTCCGAACTAACTTTCCATCAGCAAATTTTCTGAAAACGAAATAAATTCTGCTGAAAAATGACTTAAAGTATTAAAATAATGCATTGTCATCGTGTTCTGAGCTGTTCTGAAAGTTTCAAATGTCTAGCTACTCGGGATGTTAGTTAAAATTCGATTGCAAGATTTGTACCGGACAAACAAACAAACAAGAAACCAAGTTAATAAAAACGTAGTAAAAAATAATATTTGTTTAACTGTCGAAAATGGTTTTGAGAAATAATTTTTGCTCAACATTTAACATTGAGTGTTGGGGCTGCTTCCCCAACATAGGCGTTAATTCTCATTTACCTATTTCGATTGGTAAAATTCCAAAAAAAATTTAAGCCATTGATTTTGATGTATGTCACTGTGGATTTTAAAAAGATTCAAAGGCTTTTACAGTTTATTCGGTTGACTTAATGTAGGTGTACCCAACAACATTGGGTCCAAATAAATCTATGTGGAATTTGTTAAGAATGCAAGTCCATACGTGATCTAAGAGGATCTTTAGCTATTTTGGAAAATGGTTAATAGAATTTGTTTGGGGTTCTATAAGCTCTTGTTTTTGATATGTGTGTCATTGTGGTTATTTCATTTTTTGTTTCAGTATATAATTTTAAAACTAGTTTATGGTATTTAAAGCCTACACTGTTATCATATTGTCTGTGTTTATAAAAACGAATAAATTTGGGTCCAAATGAATCTAAGTGGCATTTGGCATTTATTAAGAATACAAATCTATACGTGATCTCAGAGGATCTTCAGCTGTATTTAGGCAATTTGTAATTAATTTTAACTTGGTTAATTTAAAGATGTTAAGTTATACCTGTAGTGAGTACTAGAGGTATAAGGAGTGGGTTCTTCCATATGGTTGCCTGAGAGAAAGTTGTTGGGTTTCTCATAGTCGTGGAAGGTGGAAGCATTGAGAGAGCATCTGACTCATAATCTACTCATTTCCTTATAACTCTCACCTTTATTTTTTATTTGGTAAGCTACAAATTTACTTTACTTTTCATTATAATATGAAATTTTGAATCAGTCAGAATATAATAAAAAAGTTTGAACAACTGTTATGATAGGAGAAATCACCTATGGAGGACATTTCTCAGTTTAGTTGTATAACACACACGTTTTATAATTTGTAATTGTAATTGTTTAGGAAGCGATAAAAGTGTACAGTAAAGCCAATGGCTGAGTGAAAAAGTTATATCAATAGATTTTGAACTTAAGGTACAGTAGTAAGCCTGGGTTTCAGGTCATTGTGGCACCTGCAATATTGGTCCAGTATAGCCAAATAAGGGTTACTTTTATTGGATTTAACAACAAAACCCTAAAAAGGGTTCCAAACGATCCTACTCCAGAATGTTTTTGCAGATTGAAACAATCCTGAAGGACTTTTCTTCATAGAATATAGAAAAGTACGTTTCCAATGCACCATTCTAAAATTGTGTTCTGGGAGCCATCTCAGAATCTTATCGGATTACTGTTAAAAAAATACTCAAAACGAACTTTTTCTCTTTCGACACACATTCTTACAAGACACATTAGACTTGATCGGCATTTAAACCTGATTGGTCTTGTTCTAAAATAATTAATTTACAAGTTTCCGTCTCGGCCCGCTGATTCCCTGAGTACGTCGTTGGTATATTATAAAGTTTTGTACTATTTGTGGAAGCAATTATTTTAGCTAGGTTGTAGCTATATTGTTTTGCCCATGAAATTTGCTATTATTATAGTAAACGGTGATACTTTGTTACATACAATAGCTTGATTTTTTCTTTTTTTATTAGAGAGAAGTTACCTATTGGTTCTACTCCGTCGTAGAAAAATATAAAATCAAATGGTTGCTTTAGAAAGATTAATGCTATTCAATATAGAATATATTGACAATAATTCTATGAATGTAATGAGATTATAAAAATTGTAAATTATCCTTAGACGATAAAGAATAATAATAATAATAACAATAATAGTATCACGAGGTCGCTGCCATTCCAGTTGTCGTTAAGGTCTGGCAAGAATGTTTTTTATTTGTCATTTATCCACCTGACAGCAAATGTACAAGGAAGTTGGAATGATTCTTGGAATTTTGTACATCGAAATATGGCGAGGTCTTGGACATGGAGCCAATTTAGGTTACAATCAATAAATAATAAATACTATCTGGTAGCATCTGCTGACATTTCCATTTATTGTCAATCTAACACTTCAAGTCATGTATAAAAACTAAAATGAAAAAGGTTTGCCTTATGTGTGTGTCTGTGTCAGTGAGACTTTATAGGCATAAAACTGGCTAAATGAAATCGATTAATTTCTTTTATACGCATATTTCTTAATTTTGTATAAAGGTAGAGTTAATTAAAAATAAAGGAAGCATTACAAAATACGGAAAAATCTGGTTCTTTGTCCTTATCTAAGAATAAAAAAAAAAAAAAAAAAAAAAAAAAAAAAAAAAAATCGGTTTTGCAAAATAAGTAAAAAACTAAACTTGCCCTGCTAACGCTTTCTGGTAGAGATGAACACCCCACATTACCCCTTTGTCTTTTTGTTTCAAACCCCTTCTTCTTTACAATGATAATTATTTCATGCGACTATTTCCTATTATTATATATTATTATTTATTATTTTTTCTAAATTTACTTTTATGCAAAGTATACATATTTTGTGTTAAAAAAAACATGAGGCTAAGAAACGAAAATTACTTACAAAAGAAGTGAAATCCTAACAATAACCACTGGTGTTAAAATCGGTTCGAGACTACTCAGAAAAGCTTTTTTATATTCGTGTTCATTAATTACTAAGCCCAGGGATTTCTATTTATTATTTTTCGAGTTTTCGTTGGTAAATTTAATTAATATTAAACATTTTATCAAAATTTATCATAAAAATAGCTTATCTCTCTCCGTCCACGTTTATAGCTATTTTCTCAGGAAATAGATTTTTCCCGGGAAAACGGCTTATATCGTTAGATCCGTATTTAAATGGAATAAATTTTAGAATATTTTAATCAAAATGGTCTGAACCGTTTTCGAAAAATAATTAGTTTTCATGTTTTTTTCAGAGCCCCCAAATTTGGAGCTAAAATTTATTTCTCAGTTTTGCCTCAGGGTATAATTTTTCTGAACATGTATGCCGCATTTCGTCTAAATCGGCCGGCCTCCTATAGTTTAGGCTCCACATGTCTGCACAGACGACTCTAATAATAATTTTTTAAAAAGACAGACAGACATTGGTCAAAAACCATTTTTTTGGATCAAATTCATCCAAATCTCAAAATCGAACTTTCGCGCCATCACAATACTTTTTCTTTATCTATGATAGAAAAAAAAAAATAAATAAGCCAAGTCTCGCTTAAAACGTTGTGAGATCATTGGTTTAGCCACGTCTCTCCCTGTCCAAGTAAGTTCTTATAGGTCTATTACAACCAGTACATCAGTAAGGTTCAATTCAAACTTTTTCTTTCCCAAATCACTCTAAACGTTTAAATTTAAAAACTTTTCTGGCTGAATTTATCCTCGCTAATCTAGAAGTCCCATTAATCCGGAAGGCCCTGTGCCTGAATTCGTCTGAGTTAACAGGGTTCTACTGCATTTATAGGCCTTAGGCCTCAGGCCTAATTTAATTGCTACGCCTACATGATAATAGTGTGAGGTAAAGCCTAATTTTTTTAAAAAAAAAAAAAATCATAAAACGGTAATAATTTCGTGCTTGTTAATTCATTCAAAAGTTGATAAGTATGTGAGAGAAAAGAGAATAAAATTAGTTTTATCTTTTTGCAGAAGTAGACTATCAATGTATTTGTTCCTTTTGTATTTATACTATTGTTTATTACTCTATTGTCCAGCGTTGCTAATACTCTTATTATCATTTTTGTTTTTAACACGAATACTGATAATCAGGACGAATAGTTATTTCATTTTTCTGATAATGATGCTTGAAAGTTTTTAACGCCTGCTTGAATATGAATATCCAGCAACAATACGTGGTGTGATCAAAAAGTATCCGACCTTAATTTTTATTGGCTAAACGAAAACGAAGAAAGCTGTGGGGGCGAGACTTGGTGTACGGTTGCAGGCATGCTTAGCGAGAGCGCTCAATTTTTTTGTACGTCTGCAACACGAGTCAGTGGGCGATAGGCTATTAATAAGTGAGCCAGTGCGAGTGAGTGTCGTTGCAATTTTCTTTCTGACAAAATAACAGAAAAAGTCGAACAGCGTTACTGCATCCATTTTTTTAAAGCTTGGCGGTTCTCAAATGAAAACAATCCGCAAGATTTAACAAGTGAGAATCGCCAAGCTTAAAACAACATGGATGCAGTAACGCTGTTCGACTTTTTCTGTTATTTTGTCAGAAAGAAAAATGCGACGACACTCACTCGCACTGGCTCACTATTTAATAGCCTACCGCAGACTGATTCGTGTTGCAGACGTACAAAAAATTGAGCGCTCTCACTAGGCATGCCTGAAACCGTACACCAAGCCTCGCCTCCACAGCTTCTTTTGTTTGGCCAATAAAAATTAAGGTCGGATACTTTTTGATCACACCACGTATAAAGCCAAGTATCTCCTCAATATTTAGAAATTGTATTATTAGTCTAAACTTTGTAAGGGTTTATAAACACAGACAAGAATGCATAGAATATTTCCATTCAGTCCGTCTCCAATGAATATGAAGAAGGCTTATCCGAGTTACCTAATTGAATACATTTTTCTTATGTGTACACCACTCAACAATATTGCTTATATTATATACTTAAATTTGATATATTTTTTGGCTGGCATCAAGCTTCTTCAAACATTTTTTTCTCTCTCCGTTTGCTAACAAACTTTTTTTTATATTGTCATTTATATTTGGACCTAAACTAACTTTAAATCTAGGTCTAAACACAAATATATCCGGTAAATTGAAATCCCAGAGAAGTGAGACAAATTTCACATTGATGATTACATCAAGTAGATGAGTGAATTGGCCGACATAAATATAGATAGTTATATTATTATGGATGAGGGCAAGTATGATTAACTATAAATGACCGAAGTTCAACTATATTAACCTAACGGAAATAGTCCAACTAGATATCAACCAAACGGAAAAGGTGTAATGGTGCGTAGCCGAATGGTTTGCGAACTAACCTTCAACTTAGGTCTAAAGGTCTAAACTCAAACATATCCGGTGAATGAACATGTTTCATACTGTTGATTACATCAAGTAGATGAGTGAAATGGTTGACATAAATATAGATAGTTAGATAGAAATATAGATAGTAGATAGACAGAGTGCAAGTAAGATTGAGATACATGTCAATCCAAGTCTAACTAGATATTAGCCTTACCAAAAAAAAAAACTAAACAAAGGATTTAAAATAAATATAAAACAATAGAAGTATAAATATGAAGGTGAGTTAATGAACCAAGGATAGTTGACAAAATGTAGCTCCAGGGAACCTTGACATGTATTCATTTATAGAACGTATTAGTGGTGATGAAACCGACCTGGCTTGTAGAATAAATGTCACTTTCACTCGAGACTCTTTACATGATCTGGCTACCACATCGTACCTACTCAATCATGAGCAATCGCTCCATACAGTACTGACTACAATGAATCTTCCTGGACAATCAACGAATCAATGCATTACTATCTAGTCTCATAACTATCATGACAGAGCAACAAAATGGACAAAGTTAAATCATAAAATATTGGGGGAACTGCAAGAATGTTTGATGACAGAGCATAAAACATACAAAATTGAATCGTACTAGTAATAGGAACACTGTACAAAGCATGGTGAGGTAGCAATAAACAGACAAAATTAGTTATATCGCATAATAAGGGAACCATACAACACATGTTAAAGGAGCAACAAACAGACAAAGTCAAAAGTCAAATCATAAAATACAAGGGAAACCATACAAAAAGCATTACGTGAAAAAAAAAATAATAATAAAATAAAATAAATAATAGAAACGATTTTCTAGATAAAGTGACTGAGGTGAAAATTAAAATAAGCACTGACTATTCTAAAAATACTTTGAGTATGGGAGACAGAGGGGGGATCTGGTCATTAAGGCAATTATACGGACTTGATTTTAAGTTCTTGGAAATTTCAAAGTTTTCCAGAACTGTTAGTGTCTTACTTTTATCACAAAAATGTAATAATTCGATATCCGTATTGGAATCAAAATTATGATTGTAAGTAATAAGGTGAGCAGCAAAATGAGATTTGATGGGTTTATCTGTAGGGTTTTGGTTGTGTTTAACCCATTCTTTGACATGNATTTTTTTTTTTTTTTTTTTAGGGAGTTGCGATAAAATATTCTAAAATATGTCAATTAGCAATAAAAACAAAATTTACAATTTCCCTCAATATTTCATTTAAGCTGACGTTGATTTGGTCGCTTCTGGCTAACCACATTTTGAAGTAGGAGTTGTAGGAGCACAGCTCTTGAGTCCTATTAAGGTCCTCATTATAATATTAATTTTAAAGGTTTGCCCGGTGTGTGTGCAATCAAATTATGGTATATTTATTAATATGCCTACTTAATTTTATTATGCTAAAGTAGTCTTCAAAAAGAGTTAAGCAGAGGACTCAAAATGATTATTTATCATATTTCTCAGAGCAGTTTTGATTACTTTTAAGCCTAATAGACATTAACTCACTGAACTGTTTTGAACAATCGTAATTTTTAATGTAATGGCCACCATTTTGAAACAAATCCCAGCTAAAAACATAATATACTTAAAAGTAGCTAAACTGGTGAATTTTGTACCAATCTTGTTCTAATTTAAGGAGATAGGGTAAAGTGGGAAAATAAAAGCAAACAAACATAGGTTAGTATGACAGAGGAGTGTGATGGTGGGCAAAGTAAATAAATATCAGTGAAGTAGATTTGGATAAAAATGAGGATGCATATCAGATAGTACTCATAGGTAAACGTTCTCATAACCAATTGTATATAAGACAAGATTTTCCCGGAAAAGCGACATACGTAGTTATATTACCATTAAAATGGACAACCTACGCACTTTTTTTTTTAATTATAATCATCGTAACCACTAATGATTTTATTTTTCCTAATGTTTTTAAGTAACCGCGCAAACAATTTAGTCTAGAATTGACTTATCGGTCTAGCGTTAAAGTGACTGTCTATAATCTATACAATACATACTCAAATTTTATTGAGGACAATTTAAAAATTAAGCCACTAGGGGACATAGATTAGAAGACAGATAAACATATAAATAGGATATCAGGGGTTTTTAGAACATTTAGAACTAACTAAATAACATTTTTTTATCACTAAAATATCCTATCTATATTCACAATCCTTAAATCCTTAAGAAAAGTTCATTTAATTTGATTCAGAAGTTAAGGACTTAATTCTGAGAGGAATCACAGATCAGATATTCATTTTTACATTTATTAGAGGGTCAAAGGGTCTTAAAAAGTTTAATTCCATAGAATCCCAAAGTTGAATGTTTGTGCCATCATACTTTCTCTTTATGAGAATAGAAAAAGTACTTGCAACATAGAATTTTACGGAATCTTGCAAATTTATAAAAGTTATTGGTAATGAATCAGTTCAAGGATTAAATTAAATCGACATTAAAACTTTTAATGATATTTAAACTTTGATTATATTTTTTAACTTTGTTTTAAAAAAAAATCTCTGAAGAATATAAGAAGGAAATAAAAACAGATATCATTATAAGTTCCCTGAAGCATTACTCTGCCGGATTCAAAGATTAAAAGTGAAGGATACTAGTCGCGGGTTTTCCCTAAAGAGAAAAGAGTAGGGAACAATAAAAAACGCAAGGTAAATATCAAACGGAAATCCCCAATTTCAAAATATCACCTTCCACAGACTACGGACATAGTCCAGTCGAGCACATAGAGGACAGCTAGTTCCGAAATCAATTTGCATTGTTTGTATTGAAAGAAAGGCGTGACGTAGTGACGGAGGTTATACGAAGAGAAGGTTTCCCTGGCTGTCTTCTGATAACCTGTTATACAATGGTCCTGAGTTCTCTGAACCAGTTCCCCTTCATTCTTGAGCATCCCGGACATGACGTAAGTTACTACAGTAGTGGAGCCTTAAATGTTTCTTTGTGGTAACGCGTATAGTCTACATAACATCTAGTAGGTATCTAGCTTTTCCAAATGAAAACTCCCTATTAAAAGAATTTAAAAAAATATTGGTTCTTCAAAGAAATGTGTTAAAAGTGGTCCAAAGTTATATAAAAGTGTTCATTAATAATGCAAGTTGGTTGAAATTGATAAGAATTGTTTTCGCTGAAATTAGAGGTGTTTAGAAGTGGCGAGTGTTTTACAGATAAATTGTAATGTGTTTTTTGGGGGTGAAAAGAGATAACACTGTTGTTTTAGAAATGATTGGGGATGTTTAGAAGTAGTGATAAAAAAGAGTTTCCATTTTTCGGGTTTTCACTAATATCTTATCTAAAAAAAGGATTAGGTTTACCAACAAAAATCATTCTCCCAATTAAAATAATTAAAATTACAAGATAAAAATAACTTTTTATATAATACGTTTTTTAATTCAATTTATTAATTTTTTGTTTACTCTGTTTACTTATTCTTTTTTGCTGTCATTCAATGTTTACCTCACAATAATAGTTATTTATGTAACTAGGCAGCAAAATGGAATTTTGCTGACAAGTTTTTAAGTTTTAGTTCCGAGCCAAAGGCGAGGACAGGCTAAACAAATTTACTGCAGAGGCGAAGCCGAGGCAGAAAATTTACTATTTTACTGACGAGGCGAAGCCGAGTCAGGAAAATTACATGTTGACTGACGAGGCGAAGCCGAGGCAGGCAAATGTTAATTACCTGCTGAGGTGTAACCGAAGCAGTTTTTTTTTTAAATAATCATTGTAAAATAGTAAAATAAATTTGTCACTATAATTATTTAAGTTATTTTCAAATAAGATATAACTATTTAGCAGAATATTACGCTTAAATCTATAAAAATAAACAATGTGAGAGTGTTTATAACCTGCGATGAAGTAACCTTTTTTTAGTAAAATTTTCTTAAAATGAGACAGCCTGTTGTTATTTTGCTGACACTTTGAGCGTTTGCTGACACTTTGAACTTTTGCTGACACTTTGATATTTTGCTGACACTTTATTCAAAAGAATCAAGAAAAATTACATTTTGCAGACTGAAAACAGTACAACAATGCTTAATTTTGCTGCCGTGAGTAGATAAAAAATCTTATATTTGAAATCTGTCAAAGGAGGTAAATATTGGGGAGGTCAAAGGATTGTAAATATTTGGGATATGACAAAACAAATAAAATAACTTGCGGATTTTTTCCGAACTAACTTTTCATACAGCAAATTTGCAAAAACTAATTAAATTCTGCTGAAAAATGACTAAAAGCATTAAAATAATGCATTGTCATCGTGTTCTGAGCTGTTCTGTAAGTTTCAAATGTCTAGCTACTCGGGATGTTAGTTAAAATTCGATCGCAAGATTTGTACCGGACATACAAACAAGAAACCAAGTTAATAAAAACGTAGTAAAAATGTCGTTATGATTTTCTTGATAACTAATAATTATAGAGATATTTGTGGGCTTATTCATAGTTTTTCTTCTTAATAACTTCTTATTTTAGTTCTTTATATTTTACTTAGTATATATGATGAAGATGAAATTGTAAAAAGTTCAGGTCATTAATTAAAGCTGGGAAAATTACCAATTAGATTATGACTATGCCTCAATTTTATTGCAGTCGGAAGTGCCGATATAATTTTTTTGGTTATAAAAAAAAATGTTTCAAATATAAATTTTACATTTTATTTAAAGTATGGGATCGAAAATCTTATAAAATTTACTTTAAAACCACGTACCCTTTCTTATTTTAAGTTTTACATCAACTGGTGTTATTCAAAAGAACAGAAATTCTTTGATAAATAGTTTGAATTTCTACTTAAAAAAGGAGCTTTAAGCTACAAATTATAAGTATAAGAAAAAAATCTCATCCCTTAAAATCATCAAGAAAATAATATAGAAAATCAATAGTATTTTTCTCTGACAATTGTATAATCTTTGATTGTGCAAAGGAAGATTTTTGGGGGTTAACCCTATTTTTTCAGTTATTTTTGAAAAACAGAAAAATAGTTCTTATTTTCCATGATTGGATAATTGTAATAATTGAGAGGGTTTATGACATACATTTAGTTAATATCGTACTTTAAGAATTCCTCTTTATCATTTCACTTTGGGTTTAACAGTTTACAATCACTATACGTTTCCATGAGTTTTCAAAACGGTTTTGGCATTCAAACCCCCCATGGAAACGGTTTTTAAAAGGTACTGAATGAAAAAACAGATTTGAGACATGCGCAGTAGGTATGATGAGTTGAGATATCATAACCTGACATAACTATAACTAGTCTGAGAGTTTATAGTTTTCAAAATTGTTTAAACTGTTTTGGAAACTCGTGATGGAAACACTTTTGGTTTCAAACCAATACAGTTTGGAAACGTGGCATATTATTGTTATTATACTGCATTTATTAATTGTCGTTATTATCGTGTAAAGAGTAATTTATTATGACCTACCATAAGTAAACGGAAGCATATTTAAAAAAGTGTAAAAATTGTTCCTTTGTGGTGCGGACCCTCCTTGAGACAGGGACCTAGGCGGTCACGTTTGTCCTCTAAATTCGGCTCTGAAAATAGTGATGAGTTGTTTTAGATGAATTTAGAGGTGATAGGAAGAGTTGAAACCGATAAGAGTAGTTTGTAGGTATATAGTTAGATAAGTATTTTTGAAGTTTTAGGTTATAATCACACACGACAAACGTCATTACTTCGATTTAACATTACCATTGTGCCAAAAGATGCTTCAAGGGGGATAAGCGATGTATCTGACTTCCATAAAGAGGCAGTCTTCATTATAGATCGTTACATTTCAAGGCAGTAATCTTATTTCACTTTTGGAAATAGTAAACTATTATCATTACTGGTTTATCATTCTCGTAAGCCCACTACTTTTTTCCTTGTATTAAACAATCCTCAGAAACCGTCGCTTAGCTACATTTACTACTTATTATCAACTATAACTAACTATAATATGAATTTATAAATATAATATGATACTTTAAACCTATAATTTTTCAATAAAAAAGTAAAAGCACAGTTGAGAATAAAAAAAATTATATCTAATAGTGACACCCTATTCCAGTGTCATCCATTTCATAGAGTTCTAAGCCCTCAACAGACTGTTGCTCCATGGATTATTAGTTTAGAAAATTTCGCACCATGGTACAATTAGAACGATATTTGAAGTTAACTAATGATTTTACCGGCGTGGACATCTTAAAGCTGGTTAAGCGGAGGGGATTGAATAGAGCGCTAACTGGCTACCGAGATACGAGATACCTTAACTTAATAATGTTATAATCCCTAATATTCACGTTAATAAGTACACTATATTATGGTTTTTTATTAACTGATCTCGAATACTTCTAATGATCATTAAAGTTAAAACATGTCTTCGAAGAAACCTTTAGCTCCTAGAAGGAGTGAAAGGAATCGAGAGAGATAGAGTGATAAGGACAAGAAGAAAAAGATATATGAGAAATCAATGATGGTGCCAGGTATCGAACCTCAGAAAGCTATACTTCCATGGTAAATGAACTAACCACTAATCAATCAGCTGCACCAGAGAAATATAATTAATTTTTTCCTTATAGTACATCTTTTAAGTATGACACTAAGTCTAAACTGGACGTCCCCCAATGTTCTGTGTTTATGGGATTTTATTTTGAACATTTGCCCCCGGCACAGTTCCATGAAGAAATTACATTTTTCTTTTGTACTTCTTGTCTGGGAAGAGAAAAAACCCTTGCAAAAGTATTTTAGAGACCATATCACCAATATTTGAGCAACCATATCACCAGCTATTAAGTCTGTGTTATCAACTATAGCTGTTCTAGATAAAGGAAACCTATTCCCTAAATTTATAAACAGGTGACCAATCCTCACCCACAAAAAGGAAAATTGGAGAGCGGTTGAAGGAAGTAGTCATGCAATGTGTCGATTAACAATTTGTTTTGCCTAAAATGTACCTAGTTATTAAAATTTAAAAAAAAGACGGGAAATATAGTTTGCATACGCAGTAAAATATAGAATATTAGCAGTCGTAATAGAATAAAAATGAATCAATTGATGAAAATGGAGTTTTTGTTTTTCTTTGTGTTAATTCAATACAATGACTCAATATAGGTTAATTAATGTAAATAATTTAACATAAAAGTAGTACTTTTTTCTAAAAGAATAGTCTGGAACTCTTTTATTTAAATGAATTTTTTTTTAATAAAACTGCTTCATTAAAAATATAATCCGCCGATGCCAGAGACCTCAGATAATATCATAAATATTAATAATATGCTCCGTTGGCTCTGAGCTGTTGAACGCGTCAGGACAGCCGCGTTAATTGTTTTTATCACTAATAAAATATATATTATATTTTCTGCAGTGTCCCTTCCCATAGACATACTTTTGATCGATCCAGATAATCCCATTTCCCTATATTTTACGTTTCATTAACACGGAAACTAGATTTTCTCTGGGGAATGCAACTTGCAAGGTTTCATTGATAAGTAAATAGTAAATAGTTAACCTCTATGGAGGTTTTTAACGATCGGAAAGAATTTATTCTCGATTCTTCATGTTTGGTGTGACAGGTCCTCAGAATTTAGAGCTAACAATACATTTTTGGTTTTTCCAAGTAGGATTTTACTGGGAAGGTGATTTAAACTATTGCAATAGTATCTTAATACTTTTGGGAAATAGATATGTATTTAAATAGTCTTTCAAAGTATATAAATGACAACCCATCTAAATTTGGGTTAAAAATGAATTTTATGTATTAGCTTTAAGATATGGCTTAACTATTAAATATAAATATTAAATGCATTTGAATTTAGTTGACAAGTATGTATAAGATCCCTACATCTCTGCACAGACTACAGACGTCGTTTTTTAAAACCACACTTATTTTGTACTTATGGACCTTGAAATATATATATCTATTGAAATTTCAAATTGATTTTCTGAACTATCAAAATACTTTCTCTCAAAACGTTATCATGTATATAACAAAAAAAATATATATTGTTTATGTTCATTTATAACGATTTTTTTCTATTTAATCAAATTAGATTATGTAGGAAAAACATTAAATAAAATTTAAATTATTGTAATAAATAATATATTATGCAAACCTGGTTTATAAATGAAGAGAAGGTGAGAAGTGTTATTGAAGATAATCAGAACCGAACAGTAATTTGTTTGTCTAAATGATTTCGATTGTTATAATGTTTCCGAAAATAAGTTCTTCTTAAAATTCGTTATAAAGTTTCAAATAAAATTATTTAAAAAACGATCACGGTTTCATACGATTTGATGAGTACTTATCGACTGGTCGGATGTGACTGGAGGTTGATAAGCTGGTACGACAGACATAGCTCCGCAGGAACAACGTGGTGGGGTAGAGAGATCGCCCCCACCTTCAACACAGAGATTCCGGTTGGTAAACATCCTTGGGGGAATCCACTGGTACATCGGCGACGTCACCTCTTCACGACGTCAAACGTTTTCTTGAACAAGTACCTTATTCAAGTTTGTGGCGTAACAAAGGATTTACGTTTAGGGTAGGACCCAAAGGTTTTTCTTGTTATGCAGTGGAGTAGCTTTGATTAGGAATAATAAAAGAGTCTCTTCACTAAAGTAAGATTATTCTACGAAGCACGGTTTATACCACTAGTGGCAGAGCATATTTTAACATGTTAACTGGGCGACACTAGTGTCGCCCAGTCCTAAGGTTCTGTCGCCCTGTGACTAGAGGTAGTGCCGGCAGTTTTTTTATGCGGTAAATCAAAAATTTACAATCAGTTAAAATTATTTTCTATTACTAGTTATTAGAGATCCGTATGAAAGTAAAGTGATGTTATCAATTAATTACTAATCCCAGAATCCACCTGGAGCAAGGCTAGAACTGCAAGTAGGTGACTTGAACGGAATTATTGTAAAAATCTGTATTTAGTAAAAAACTAGCTGGTCTCGCAAATATAAGGTCTCGTATATATGAGAGTATAATATATAGGGCCACGTTATATATTAGTATTAGTTTTTCCTGTAGCACTTTATACGCTCAAATTACCCAGAACCTCTAATGAAAAGTTTAAGATGGTCTCACTACCACTCCTGAAGTCGGAAAAATCGTGTTTTGCCCCACGTGAGCCCATATAATACACCTGAATGACACCCTTATACTTTTTTATATTTTCTTTATTATTTAAGATTCATAAAATAAACACAATGCAAAATATGTTTTGCTCAAATGTACCTTAATATAATTTGAAAAAATGTCAAAAAAAAAACAAACAATCATTTAATTCCGTCGCGCAGAGGAAGCCGTCATGTCGCCGCCGTACTGGACCTCTGGCGGCGTCGTTGCACACTATATTGCACTAAAAAGTTTAAACAAATTCCCAGTCCCAGTTCAGGGATTTTCCACTGCGATTTTTCTTAAAGAGGCAAAAAAAATCATGGTGAAAAAAAGGGAGCGAAATCGTTGCCCGCATATCTTAGAAACGGCGGTCCGGACCAAAGGAACTTTTTTTCGGCCCCGACTGACCGGATAAATGGGTAGGGATTTTTATTTTCTCCTATTATCCCGAAAAAAATACGGGAGTTTCACGAAGTCCCTGAAAACCTGGTTTTCGAATTTTAGCGGTGCCCCAGTTTGCGCGTCAAGGTCGAAATTCCTATGAAGTTTTTCGCCTTGGCCACCTTATAACGGACCGGTATTTTTTTTTTCCCCGGTTCCGGCGGGCGCCGTGCGCCTCGCACCGAAACCGCCTAAAGTTTCCAACCTCTCTTTCGCGCCCTCAAAAAGACCTACCCGCCAAATTTCACCTTCCACCCTGTGGAAACATTTTACCCGCCATCGGGGTGCCTCCCCCGTACGGGAGATTTGTGACGACAAAATAAATCAACATATTCCCGAAGTAGTTAATCGGTCAAATATCCCTGTGGGTTTCGTTTGAAAATTCTTGCGTTTAAGGCTGCTTTTACCCTGCGCGCGAGACCAAGCGAGGCCGATTCCGCTTAAGAAACAAACACATGTATGATCATGGGGATACCCACGGTCCAAAGATGTTATATAAACTAGATTGAGGGAAGCGGCAAAAAAGTGACCCCATGGAGATTTGTAAAATGTCACCTCCATGGGACAAATTACCTTCCTCTTGGTTATAGGTTACCAAGAAAACGTGTGGCAGGTTACCATAACCTGATTCAAAATTAACCAGAGGTAACCTTAAAACTATCAAAGAAGGTAATTTGTCCCAGTCAAAGGTCACGGAGCATGCGCAGTATGCTTTTTTCCTCCAATTTCTCTTACTCTACCAATACCTCCATGGGGTCACTTTTTTGCCTCAAACCCCTTCTTAACGTTCCATCTCTATTATATAACATCTTTGCCACGGTCACGGTTGTACGCGGACTAGTAGATAATCGGCCGATAGGCTCGGTCTCGCGCGCATGCGAATACAAAAACGCTCGGCCCGGCCTCACTCGGTCTCGCAAGCAGTGTCAAACTCACCAAAATCGGTTTTTTTCGCCAAATCGGTTTTTGGCGAAAAAAAAAAAAAAAACCAAAAGGGGTTTTGCCTCCCATGTGTCGCGGAAGCGAAAAAACATTTTTAGTTTACTTTATTATAATTTAATTTATTTTGTTTTTTTGTTGTCCTTAAATGTAACATTGGATTAATTAAACAGTCGTTCTTAAAAAAGAAAAAAATAGTTTTCTATAGTTAAAGTATTTAGAATCTAGCTTAGAGCCTAGTCTAAGCTATACCATGCGAGCACAGAAGAAAAACATAAACCGGAGTCCTGTAGTCCACCGTGCACCGAAACTACCCTGGGAGCCCCGTCCGTGAATACTTACCTAAGTTTACGTCCGTTGCTGCCGGCCCACCTGTCTCGGCGGCTCTGCTTATTTTTTCCAGAGGATTTGTCCTAAAGCTACCGTCCGCTGCGCCAACCGAGTATTTCGACTTTTACTTACCGAGAAAAAAATGGCGTACATTAAATTTTCATTATTTTTGAAATTCAGACGCGCGGGCGAAACCGTCGCCACTGTTCGGCATATCCGTGGGCTTCGTGGGTGGTCTTATATTACGTCTCAAGTATCCCTTTAAAAAAAATCGGTCCGAGACAACTCAGACAAACTTTCTCATATACGAGTTCGTAATTACTTATCCCAGTGTTTTCCATTTATTAATTTTCGTATGTAAATTTAATTATTGAACATTTCATCAAAATTTATATAAAAATAACTTCTGCTCGCGGCTCTCTCCATCCGCGTTTTAAGCTATTTTCTCAGGAACTAGATTTTTCCCGGAAAAACAGCTTATATTTATATCGTTAGATTCGTATTTAAATGAACTACATTTTAGAATAATTATTAATCAAAATGGTCGGAACCGTTTTTAGAAATAATATTTTCTGGCACCCCAAAAATTTAAATCTATTAAAGCGCCCTGAAACGAGTAAATCAATCGAAATATCAATATCCAATTTTCGCGCCATCACAATACTTTCTCTTTATATGAGAAAGTAAAAAAAATAGCTTAAAGTTGTGTTTTGAAGCTTTAAAATGTCTAAAATTTTCCGGACCCCCCGCTATAGTGTGTGAATTACATGCCCACCACACCCCCCAGACCGACCTCTAAGTTGTCGCCCAGTAAAAATTCCTTAAAATATGCTCTGACTAGTGGTTATTTACACGACGAGCCAAGTTGATATCCGTGAGANCGTCAAGGTCGAAATTCCTATGAAGTTTTTCGCCTTGGCCACCTTATAACGGACCGGTATTTTTTTTTTCCCCGGTTCCGGCGGGCGCCGTGCGCCTCGCACCGAAACCGCCTAAAGTTTCCAACCTCTCTTTCGCGCCCTCAAAAAGACCTACCCGCCAAATTTCACCTTCCACCCTGTGGAAACATTTTACCCGCCATCGGGGAGCCTCCCCCGTACGGGAAATTTGTAACGACAAAATAAATCAACATATTCCCGAAGTAGTTTAAGCGGTCAAATATCCCTGTGGGTTTCGTTTGAAAATTCTTGCGTTTAAGGCTGCTTTTACGCTGCGCGCGAGACCAAGCGAGGCCGATTCCGCTTAAGAAACAAACACATGTATGATCATGGGGATACACACGGTCACGGTTGTACGCGGACTAGTAGATAATCGGCCGATAGGCTCGGTCTCGCGCGCATGTGAATACAAAAACGCTCAGCCCGGCCTCACTCTGGTCTCGCAAGCAGTGTCAAACGCACCAAAATCGGTGTTTTTCGCCAAATCGGTTTTTGGCGAAAAAAAAAATCAAAAGGGGGTTTGCCTCCCATGTGTCGCGGAAGCGAAAAAAAATGTTTAGTTTATTTTATTATAAATTACTTTATTTTGTTTATAGAACAAGTTTTTTTGTTTTCCTTAAATGTAACATTGGATTAATTAAACAGTCGTTCTTAAAAAAGAAAATAAAAAATAGTTTTCTTATAGTTAAAGCATTTAGTATCTAGCTTAGAGCCTAGTCTAAGCCCTAAGCTATACCATGCGAGCACAGAAGAAAAACATAAACCGTAGTCCTGTATTCCATCGTGCACCGAAACTACCCTGGGAGCCCCGTCCCTGAATACTTAGAGTTGGTTAGAGTTTACGTCCGCTGCTGTCTACCTTTCTCGGCGGCTCTGCTTATTTTTTTCCAGAGGATTTGTCCTAAAGCTTACGTCCGCCGCGCCAATCGTGAATTTCGGCTTTTACTTACCGAGAAAAAAATGGATTATATATTGTATTACCTTCTTATTATTGATGGTTGCCCATAACCTCTGTTGTGTGGAAGCTAAGTAATACGTTCTAGTTTAAGATATTTATTTTACATTACATAAGAAATTAATAATATGATTTTTTTTTTTCTATCAATTTAAAGAAAAACAAATCAATCAAAAATTATTTTACATTGATTGACATTGTCAATCACCACAATTAAGTAAAAATTATTATGTGTGAAATTTTAATATTAGCTTATTCTTGTTCTACAGTTCAAGACCTTTAAATTGATGTATAACATGTCATAGTGACTAAAAACGCCCTTTTTTTAGTTGCCCGCCATACTGTCCCGCGACATCTTGAAAATATTAAGTGTGAAAACTCCAAAAAGTGTACAGTTGTCACAAATGCCAAGATGCACGTGTGTGCTGCATTTCTTTCCTAGCTGTACTAGTTCATAAATTGAAACATGCTTACAAATATACAGACAAAGCTGTTATATATAAGATTTCTTTTCGTACTACGTTCAGAAACCTAAAACGGGGGAAACAATTAAAAAATCACACGTTTCAGACATCAGTGAACATTTTTGGTTCTGTTTCTGTCTGTCAATCTGTCATTCAATTTTTACGAACCAATATATCTTAAAAACTACACGTCCAATTTTAATGAAATTTGGGTGGTAGGTGATAATTAGCCCATCCTTGGTCCTTATAAATTTTAACCTTCTGCGCTTTTGTTTTGCGTATTTTCTCATTAACGTGCGCGCAAACATACCTAAATACCTACATTACACCTATAGCTTCAGAAGTACTTATCCGATTTGAATGAAACTTTTATAGTTTATCGAAAGTAACTCGCAGATAGTCCCAAATTAATTTGAACCGTTTGCGCTCTTTAACTTCTGCTAAATTGATACTTTAATTCGTGTAAAAAACCAAAACAGTTTTGATAGATTAAAAAAGTCGGGGGTGTTTGGTTCATAATTAACACAACAAACACATTATTAAAAGTTATTGACTATATTTTAAACACTGTATATTAAACATAATAATTACAAAACAATAGTTGAAAACTAGATCGTACAGCATGCGTTCTGATGGTCTGTCCTCTACAAATCTATATATATAAAGATGAAAGTCTGTGGGTGGGTATGTCCTTTATACAAATCTACAGTTTTATTCCGATCTCGATGAAAATTTGCACACTTGACCTTCAAAGCAAGGGGAAGGGCACTGTCTACATGAATTTTCGAAATTACATTTTGGTACCCAGGAGTACGGGGTACAAGTAATGGATACGGGGTCAAAGTAATAAATACCCTTCATGATGCATATCGTTGAAAAGCTCTTTGAGAGTACAGTAATTGTTGTTATGTATAGTTTTGTCACATTTTCATTTAGGAGGGGGGTAAAGTGGAAAAATATAACTACATAATATATCTAAGTAAAAAAGAAGAGTATCTATATGTCAGTATGTCTTTTATACAAATCTACAGTTTTATCCCAATTTGATGAATATTTTCACTCTTTTCCTTCAAAACAAGATCAAATTAACTGCAGAGTTCGAAAATAAAATTTTGGTACCTAGGGGTACGGGGTACAAATGTCAAAGTAATGAATAGTCTTCATGACACATATGGTTGAAAAGCTTTTTAAGAGTAAAGTAATTGTTGTTATGTCTTTTTTGGCATATTTTCATTTAGGAGGGGGGGGGATGGAAAAAAGGAAAAATATATCTATATCTATCTATATATGTATATAAAGAAGATAGTCTGTGGGTATGTATGTCCTTTATACAAAACTAAAGTTTTATTCCTGCTTCTCCGAAGGAAGGTTACTGTCTACATGAGATTTTTAAATTTAATTTTTGGTACACAGAGGTATGGGGTACAAATGCCAAAGTTATGAAAACTTTTCATGATGCATATCGTTGAAAAGCTCTTTAAGAATAAAGTAATTGTTGTTATGCACAATTTTGTCATATTTTTATTTAGGAGGGGGTAAAGTGGAAATATGGGACAGGAAGTGGGTATACAGGAAAAATATTTCTATAATCAATATATATATAAAGAAGAGTGTCTTTGGGTATGTGGATTCTTTATACAAATCTTTAGTTTTAAGCTTCGAGGCAAGAGGAAGGTTACCTACTGTCTACATTAGTTTTCGAACTTTAAATTTTGGTGCACAGGGATACGGGGTAAAAAAAATACAAGTCAGACATATACCTCATAATGCATGTCATAATGAGAAAGAAAATTTAGAAAATTTTTAAAGAATGTAGAAATTGTTGTTATGCACAATTTTGTCATATTTTCATTTAGGATGTTTTCAAAATAGATCTTTGTCCAGTTTTCATTCAAAAATTAAGAGATTTATTAGTGGTATGGCATGGTCCAGTTAAAAAAAGTAAGGTTTGTAATATAATTCCCTCAACACATTTCAGTTTTTAGGGTTTTGTAGATACTTCTCAAAACCCTTATGCCGAGGGTGATGTGTCCGTCTGTCCGTCGCTCTTTGGTTCATAGGGCCCGAACCGTTCAAGCGAAAGTGCTGAAATTTGGAACCCTGGTGCAACTTTTTGACCCAACCAGAGGAAAAATATACAGAAGTCCATAATTAGATTTGCGCATGCGCAATTCAAAAAAATGTGGTAAACTCAAAAATTTACATTTTTTT
>KZ652281.1:48648-64515 GCA_001010745.2 Gerris buenoi
TTTTTTTAATTAAAGATCTACTAATCATTGAACTTATTTAACAGAATTAACAAATATAAACAAATTATTTTATAATTAAAACGTTTATTTATTAAATATTACATATTAAACTATAATATATGATGTTATAAGATAGAGATAATAGTATAAACTGTTTTTGCCAAAATAAGAGGTTATGACACGGAGTGGTAAACACTGTTACTTTCTCTTCCTAGGCAGACAAATATTTGTCTGCCTAGGCAGAGAAAGTATTTTCTTGACTGTTTTAACTACTTTCCTGCCTGTTTATAATATTTTAATGACAAATCAGCGAAATAGTACTTTCCAGCCTAAAAACAGTTAAGTAATGTTTAATTTTTCTGCCGCAAGTAGATAACAAGATTTTCACGAAGCTTAAGACTGCATAACTTAAATATAAATAAATATAATTTTTTTTACGCGTGCGTTGCGAAGAACTTAGCCTGAGCATTAGTCAAAAGAACATGTATTCTAAATTTCAACTAAATTAGTTGTCAAATAGATTAATTTTTACTCAAGTAATCGTGGGACCCGTAAACGTTACTGACAGACAGAAATACGGACAGAATGCATATTTTGTTCAATGTTTGAAGCTCGCTTAAAAAACTCGCTTAAAAGAACGCTTAAAAAAGCTCGCAACTTAAAAATTCAAGCTTGATGTTATTTAGCCATTTTTTTTGCAAGCTGTCTCCTGGACTATAATGATTTTAATTAATAATACAATTAATTCATAAATTAATTGATAAGGTTGATAAATTACTATCGAGTGATAATATTAAGTATTTTTTAAAATGATTATATCAAATAAAACCAAATGCTTAAATGAGGCGGTTATAAAAATAAAGCTATTTTTTAAAAATTAATTTTGATAATTTAACAGTTTATAATTTGAAAATACGGTATGTTGAGAAAATATCAAACAAGTTTTCAAATTATAACTGAAAAAAAACTGCACAATTTAAAAACAAAAGCATTTCAAAGCTAAGAAAGACTAAATTATAAATAGGACTTACACCATTTGACATTTATTTATTTAATTTATACTTCAGCCAATGAAATTTGAAAGTTTAAAATTAAAACTTCTAAACGGATTAATATATAATTCTAAAGAAGAATAACTATGGTCTTAATAATTATGATTTGAACAAATTATTTGAGAAATATATCATCTAAATTATGATATAAGCGCAAAAAAGATTTTATTTTTATTTTTTATTTTTTATTTTTTTAAATAAACCACACAGCATTTTTAAGAAAAATATATATAAGTTACTTAGTTAATAGTGGCACCCATTGTTCATAACAATTAACAATCAAGTGTAAATGATTTAAAACAAGTTAAGACTTGCTTCACGTAAGTTAAGTACGTGAGGCGATAATCCCCGGTTTCTGTACCATTAAGTTTAAATATTAAGTATAATAGTTGCATATTATTTTTTTACACTTCAAGACCTTTAAATTGATGTATAACATGCCATGGTAACTAAAAACTTTTTTTTAGTCACCCGCCATATTAGCCGGGCCACTATCTTTAAAATATTAAGTGTAAAAACTCCAAAATTTGTATTGTTGTCTAAAATGCTGAGTACCTGTGTGCCAAATTTCATGTTTCTAGCTACAGTAGTTTATGAGTTGAACACAAGCCAACGGACGGACAGACAGACAAAGCCGTTATATAAGGTTTCTTTTTTACTTTGTACTGAAACCTAAAACGGGGTGAAAAATTAAATAAATGGAACAATAATAGGTTTTAGAAGCATAAAACCATTAAATTTTATGAAAAACAAAAGCTAAAGATTATTTAGCTAGTAACCCTATAAACTATTAGTAACCCTCAACACGAGGGTTACTCATCGAGGAATGTGCTCAATATAACAATATACAGTTATTTTATTTTTATTTCTTTTCTCTATGTAGTTAACTGTATTGGCATAAAAAATGTAATTTTGTTTTTATAAATATGTATGTCATTTTTATACTGTATACTATGGAGCAACAATAAAGAAATTTATTATTATTNATTCAATCCCTCCCACTCATTTCTAGTATATCCCCACCTCTTTGATAAAATAATTTGCAAATATCTTACATTTACCCCCTCCTAAATAATATTATGGGTATATGACAAAGCTGTACATAATAACAATTACTGTCATCTTAAAGAGCTTTTAAACGATATGCATCTTGAAGGGATGTTATTACTTTAAGATTTTTGTACCCCGTACTCCTCTGTACCAAAATTTAAATTTCAAAAATTCATACAGTCCACCAGTCAGACCCTTGCTTTGAAGGTCAAGTGTGCAAATTCTCATTGAGATGAGACTAAAACATAAATGGAATAATAATAGGTTTTAGAAGCATAAAACCATTAAATTTTATGAAAAACAAAAGCTAAAGATTATTTAACTGGATTTCTGTCTGTCTGTTAGTGTGTGTGTGTGTCTGTCTGTGTCGCACGCATAACTCCTACAGTTTTTCAGCTAGAGAGTTGAAATTTAGTACAACAAATTTATTAGTGCAACCCCGGAAAATAATAATTTTGTCTAATTGTCCTGAAATTTGCACCAATTAAAAATCTTTATAAGGATTGTCACTGAATTTCGTTACAATACCTGCCGCCATTTTGAAAACATCAACATTTAAACTTGGAAACATTATACCTTTTATAAGATAAATAAGTTCTTCTCCACATTTCAACTTAATATCTGCCGACATTTTATATACTTATAATTATTTCATAAGGAAAAATTCCGAGACACCCCGTGATTCTGATTTATTTTTTTACTAGCCGTTACGTTAGGTCCGCGGTAACGGGTAGAATAATAAATATGGTTTAGAAAAAGAGCTGAGAGATAATTAGTTATAATTGAAATATATATTTAAACAGATATTTACTGTTTAAATAGTAAGTTTTATGCAGTTATAGGTAATTAAAATTAAAACATTTAAATAGGAAGTTTTGTGCTCCGATATTCGTTACATAGGTATAGCGCAAATGGTTTGGTATCGGGCTTTCACCCAATAGCCCCGGGTTCGATCCCAGCTTATGGCACATCAATTTTTAACGTTATAAATCATTTAGAGGTGAGTCGTTGTCGTTGTTGGGACACTACTCGATTATATAAAAGATTAGCTGGATAAACGTGCTTCGCTGTGGAGTGTTATTTTAATTTGATAAATTTATATACTACTATCTAGAGAATATCTAGATTCAATCCCTCCCACTCATTTCTAGTATATCCCCACCTCTTTGATAAAATAATTTGCAAATATCTTACATTTACCCCCTCCTAAATAATATTATGGGTATATGACAAAGCTGTACATAATAACAATTACTGTCATCTTAAAGAGCTTTTAAACGATATGCATCTTGAAGGGATGTTATTACTTTAAGATTTTTGTACCCCGTACTCCTCTGTACCAAAATTTAAATTTCAAAAATTCATACAGTCCACCAGTCAGACCCTTGCTTTGAAGGTCAAGTGTGCAAATTCTCATTGAGATGAGACTAAAACGGTGGACTTGAATAAAGAACACATGTTTTTTTTTTAAGAATTTAGTTTGTCTATAATACTTCCTTGCTTTATCTTTCCAATTCTTATCTTTAGACTCTCTTATATTTCGTATTTCCGTCCGTGCGTCTTTTGATCAATATTTTAAAAGTAAGACGAGGTCATGAAATAATCTGGGTGGAAGCATATAATTGGTAAACACTTCGACTATGCTGTAGTTTCTATTCTAGATCGCTGTTAAAGTTCTGAATTCTTCTACTGAGATAAAGATGAAATACGTTTCAGATCCATTTAGTCTTATCTGATTTATATTCGAAGTGTATTTCCTCTTTCTTGACACTTGGTATTTATAAAATAACTGATAAATCTATATCTAGAATTAATTCAATGAACTCAGTACTACTCTAGCAAATAAAAAAACCACACGCTTTCATTATATTCCAATACATGATAAACTAATACAATGTTCTGTTAAATTTAACGAACTTTCGGGCTTAAAGAAATTTTTATCTGAATTTCACATTTTCGAAGTTGCTGAATCCGAATCTAAAGTAAAAATTTCTCCAATTCACACAGTTTTCCTGAAAAATGCACCTTAAGTTTTAGGAGTTTTCGACCCAATTTTTCGTCTAAAAAAAAAAAAAATAAATAAAAATAAAAAAATGGATGTTTGAATATCTTTAAACCATGAAGAACACGAATACTATGTCAAATAAAAATCTGCTGACCTAACTTATTTTTACTTTTCCTCACTACTAATAGTAGGAAAAGTATTGTTTTCACCAAAAAATTTTTTTTCGAGATTTCAACGGAATTGTATGTGAATTGAAATGTTTGTGTGTTATCATCGTAGCGCCCAAGGTATTTAACCTAGTGATTTGAAACTTGGCAGAAAAATCAGTCCTAACCTGTAGTTGTGCCGCCCAGAAAATCAACTTTTTCCGCCATCTTGAACTCAGTTTGCTTAGTCAGCAAAAAATTTAAAAAATCGTAATAAATCGAAAATGCTCTTGATAACTTGAAATTTGGCACGAATATACCTCTCTGTATGACAAACAAGCCCGGCAAATTTCATTTTGATATTGGCCGCCATTTTGAAGTTATAAATTTTTGAATTTTGAAACTTTGACAGTTAATAATACTGAAATCACATATAGGTTTTTGACTAATAGCATATCGTTGGAACCGGAAAAAAGTAAGGAACAAATATAAAAAAAACTCGATGAAATTCTAATAATTAGTTTAAAAGTTATAAGGGAATATAATTATTTATTATAGTGCGATAATTTTGATGACGTCAAAGTTTGTTTACTTCTGTCAAAATACCGCCAAACTCTAAATAATTAAATAAAATTTACAGTCTATAAGATTAGAGTTGGCACAATCAAAAGGCGGGAAAATTTTGAGGGAATCGATTTTATTGGTCCCCCATGTTGAATGCAACTTCAGAAAAAAAATGCTCAACTCTACCCCTGTTCCACAAAAATATATAACATGGCAACAGCGATTTTCCCTTTTTATAACCCCAAAACTACCTGCACGTTTGTTGTTTCCCGCCTTCGATTGTGCCAACTCTAATCTTATAGACTGCAGTAAAATAAGAGATTTCTAAGAAAAAGTTGAAGTTGATAAAAGAAAATCGTTCAATTCAATATTATTACTTTTGTCGTGGAAATTGAACTTTCAATTCTTCTTTTGTAATAAATTCTAAATTATTCATCCTGTTATAGTGTTTTATTGGAATTATTATTTTATGCAGTGGTTTGAAGGAATTTAGATTATAAGCAATATTTATTATTGTTATGAAAATTAATTTTGATGCTTTACGAAGCATATTAGAAATTTAATATGGTGCTTTTATGCTTGCAGTTTTAATCATATGGAATGTCCATATTCTTCAAGATTAATTTCAGTTTGATATTTTAATTGGAAATATTTAATTTTTTAAATATTTCATATTTTATGCTTGTTTTAGTACTATTCATACTACGGAAAGTTATAAATTTTAATTTAAAATTATAATTATTTTTCTCCATCTCCCATTGTTAATAATAATTATAATTTGATTTAAATTAAAATTCAAACTTTCCGTAGTACGATTACTACCAAAAAAAACTTATAAATGAATTTCTAATTTATTGTACAAGGTAGAGGTACTAATTGGGTACTTAATAATTATAAGCGATAATTCTCGGTCTAGATCTATTGTTGTAAATGTCGACTCCTAGACTTGTGGAAAATTGAAAGCTTAATTCTGGACTAGGTATCGTTATTGAAAGAGGAAATTATTCTTCAGTGCAGCTTAGTTGGTAAGAGCGCTAAACTGGAAATGTAGAGGTTCGTGGTTCGAGTCCCGGCGCTGGAGTCTATTTTTCTCTGTCTATCTCCCATTGTTATTAATAATTATAATTTGATTTAAATTGAAAATATTTTATTTATTACACTTACTTATTATATGATCTATAATTAAAATAGGTTATTGAGACGGTATTATCATTTGCACTACTTTTCTGTCAGATGACACTGATTGGAACAATTTTTTTAAATTTCTATTACCCATAATTAAATAGTTAATTAATTAAAAAATTAAAAAAAAAATTGATAAATTAATTAATAGTTTATATTACCCATAATTGGCTCATTCCCCGCTGTTAAGGGCTCTACTGTTCATGTTAACTCCACATTAATAAGGTAATTAGATACGCAGTTCATATTACCCAATGATTAATGTTGCGTCTTCGTTAATGAGGAGAATCAGAATAATTACTAGATANGTATATAAAAATTGTTGCAAATTTAGTGTTCTTTAATTTTGAACTGAACCATTTCGTCGACAGAACCAGCCGTTTTCAAGTTATAAGCGAAAAACCGAAAAATGAGCAAAAATTTCGTGGTTTTTAGCCCACCAAAAGTTATGCGCCCTGATTTAGAGGTCGCAAATTTGGATTTGACGTCTCCTAATCATGCCTGAGGACACAAAAAAATAAAATCATTTAATGCACCAAACGCACGGTGGACTTCCCCTCGTGACTCGACTATATATAAAAGATAAATTACAATATAGAATGTGGAATTGCACAGCTAGATAGAGAATTTTTTTGTGTGTTGTTTAAAATAAAAAAATCTTACAAGGAATAACAATACTAACTAAACAAGAAAAAAAAAATTAAGATCTTAAGATGCCTCAAGAGGAGGTGAAATATTAGGTCTAAATATTATTATTTAGACCTCAGAAAAGAATATTTAGTCAATAAAAGCTTGTTTTTTTAAATATTTCTTTTTATATTCAACTAAAATTATTTTATAGGTAAAGAGATTAATGTTTTTGGTATGTTTAATCAAACTTTTAAACTGATTTAAAGACAAATATTTTTATTTTTTATTACTGGAATATTATATTGACGATTTTTTGGGCTCACCTAACAAAAAAATCATAGAAAACCAAAGAATACAATATTTGTAAAGTGAATCTTATGGTATCCATTCAAAGGAGTCGTTTGAAAAATTACATTCTACAGGATTTACCAGATTAAAATCTTTTCCTTTCATACTGAAGATTAAGAGAAAATCATTTATTTTTTTAATCATTAAGACTTGCCTTTGAAAACCTTCTCACTCGCCGTTAAAATGATTTGTTTTTACTTCTCCTTACCTAAAGAAAATAAATTGTTTTTACCAAAAAAATTTCGAAGCCAAGATTTTAAAGGAAATATCCGTTTTGAGTGTTTTTAAGACGATTCGAGTGGTTAATAGCCGGATGTCCGTCTGTATGTGGGTGTCTATCTGTCTATCTGTGTTTCGCATAGCTCCCATAGTTTTTATGTAATAGCTCCCATACTTTTTATGTAATAGCTCCCATAGTTTTTATGTAGTAGCTCCCATAGTTTTTATGTTATAGCTCCCATAGTTTTTATGGCTCTACTGTTCATGTTAACTCCACATTAATAAGGTAATTAGATACGCAGTTCATATTACCCAATGATTAATGTTGCGTCTTCGTTAATGAGGAGAATCAGAATAATTACTAGATAATTCTAATTATTGAGGGTATTGGCCAAATTTTAAATAAATTGGTTTGGCGTGATGTCTCACGATTGATTCAAAAGTTATTGGAACCGTACAGAGTGACAGACAGACACAGGAACAAAACTATAAGGGTTTCTTTTAGCGAATTTTCGGAGAAAATTAAGCTTTAAGAAAAAATGTTTTTTTTTTTTTTTTATATTTTCAAAAGAATATTGCATCTTTGAAGCTCTATATTTCGAAAAGTATAGGTTTTAGAAAAAAATGTGAAATATAAATATATTGTTGCAAATTTAGTGCTCTTTAATTTTGAACAGAACCATTTTGTCGACAGAACCAGCCGTTTTCAAGTTATAAGCGAACACCCGAAAAATGAGCAAAACATTCGTGGTTTTTAGCCCATCAAAAGTTATGCGCCCTGATTTAGAGGTCGCAAATTTGGATTTGACGTCTCCTAATCATGCCTGAGGACATAAAAAAATAAAATCATTTACTGCATGGTGGACTTCCCCTCGTGACTGGACTACATTATTAATTTCAAAACATAAATAAAATACAATTTATAAACAACCTGAGGAAGAATGTAACATCTAAATCTATTTGTATTTAATCTGTATATTAGTTGCTTCTCTNATAGCTCCCATAGTTTTTATGTTATAGCTCCCATAGTTTTTATGTTATAGCTCCCATAGTTTTTATGTTATAGCTCCCATAGTTTTTAAGTTATAGCTCCCATAGTTTATGGATGTTGAAACTTGGTACACAATCAGTCCTTACATGTAATCATACGGTTGTGAAGTCATTCCCCCATTTTTTTGAGTCAGAAAAAATGTCACAAATTCGTTCAAAAAACGGTTGCGCTAGAATTCGCACTAATTAAATCGCTTTTTTAAGACACATTTTTATTTTATTTTGTTTCGATATCGAAGACCATTTTGAAAATATCGATTTTTGAACTCTAAAAAGTTATCAGTAAATTATTTCGGAACTATCTCGGCGATCGAGCCGACATTCATACCAATAATACCTTTCTATAAGATAAATAAGCCCTCAATATTTCTACCTAATATCGGTCGCCATTTTGGAATTATTTGGTAAGACTTCTGAAATGTTGTGAGGAGGCTTAATCAGCAACATTTTAAGGTAATCTGAGGATGGTAATAATGGACGAAGAACATTGCCTAAAATTTCAGCAACGGGAGCTTTGTTTATATTTTAGAAAATCCAATTTTTATTTATTAATTTCTTGTTCCTTTAAAACTTATTTTTGAAAATATAACGTATGATTGAAAATATACGCTGCAACATTTAAGAAACTCATCCTCATTCGAAAATGATTTTTTGGAACGAAGTTTCTTATGGCACGTACTGGAGCCCGGGAGTTAATCCGAAAAAACGACCAAAATCACCGTCACAAAATAACCGTCACAAAATCACCGTCACAAAACAACCGTCACAAAATCACCAGCACAAAATCACCGTCACGCAATCTACCGATGACTTGAGTAAAAGATCACCAAGTTAGTTGAAATTTGGTACACATGTTCATTTTACCAATGCCCAGGCTAAGTTCGTTGGACATCGTTATCCGCTCAAGCGTTCACGCGCAACGCTCGCGTAAGCTTCAAAAATGTTTAGGTAGGACGGGAAAAAATGTTATTAGGAAGCCTGTTACTTGACTTGTTTTGTTTATTTTTGTTAATATGTCAAAATGTCACTTTGTTTTGTAAGTATAGAAAATATAATCACGGTCTTATTAAAAGTAAAATTGATCAGTACTGACCCTTATTTGAATATATTAGGTATATTATTATAATACTGCGTACTTAATCTAAGAAAAATTATAACTTCATCTATTTAATGAGACAAACAACTTTTTAAACAATTTTTTTTTAGTAAAACGAACACCGACACTGTTATGAAGTGATAAAGATCGCTAAATTTGTTAGAGTGGACCTAAAAACGTGTTAAACTTGGACGTTTAAAATAAAGAAAACAACGGCTAGGTACAAACGCAGTTAACTACTTTTAATTTTGTCTCTTTTCTAACTCCGCCATGTATAAGTAGTTAGCGATGTATACGTACTTAGCAGTGTGATTTTATAATTTATATTTAATGAAAAATGTAAGGAACTTCGTTCCTACAGGGTGTCTCGCGACACCACACGTATTTTTTCTTCACTAGTTTTATTTTAATGCTATATTCTTCGTTTGTTTTTTATTTTGGAGGAATATGATCCTCAAATAATTTTTTCGGTAATGAAATTTATACTTTCAACTCTATTCTTTTTTATTCATTGCTTTAAAGTCGTTTAGTGTCGTAGTTTCATTCTTTTTATATTAGCTGAAAAAAGTATTGATTAGCTGTCATATTATATTTGGATTATTCTTATTGGGGCTGAACGGGATGTTTTAATGGATTTTCCGTAGCTGAGAGATGTAAAAGATTCTGGAGAGACTTTCTGAATCTCAAGAAGCTGCTCTCATCTCAAGCACCTCTAGAAAAGTCTCTTTAGACATTTTTCAAGTCTTGAGAGAAAATGAGGCCATTTTTCTCGTTAAAAATACTCAAATTTGAGGATTCTCACACTTTAACAATCATTCCCTGTTGATTCTTTACTCTTCCATCGTAGTGTGAATAAACAGAAATTATTGTATTGGCGCGAAAATCAGGTAACAAATAATTTTCTGACTTTATCGTTATGTTGTCTACACATCATTTTCTTACTACCGTAAGCTTATTCTCATTTTATTATATTGATTCTCATTTTTGATTAAATATTATATTAAATCAAATTATAATCATTATTAACACTGGGAGATAGACAGAGAAAAATAGACTCCAGCGCCGGGACTCGAACCACGGGCCTCTACATTTCCAGTTTAGCGCTCTTACCATCTAAGCTACACTGAAGAATAATTTTCTCTTTCGATAACGATACCTGGTCCCGAATTAAGCTTTCAATTTTCCGCAAGTCTAGGAGTCGACATTTACGACAATAGAACTAGACCGAGAATTATCGCTTATAATTATAAAGTACCCAATTAGTACCTGTACCTTGTACAATCAATTAGAAATTCATTTTTAAGTTTTTGGTAGTATTCATACTAGCATATATAACAATATGTAACATATATGTATAATCCCGGCGCTGGACGCCGGGATTTGAACCACGGGACTCTGTATTTCCAGTACAGTGCTCTGAAATTATTCTTCAGTGTAGCTTATAGTTAGGTAAGAGCGCTAAACTGGAAATGTAGTGTAATTCCGCATGCGCGTTTCATATTTCCTCTTTTTTCCGCCCCAGTGCGGTAAAAAAAAAGAATTCTCTCTTTCGTGTGTTAAGATTAGCGAGTTTGCTAACATTTAACAGAACTAATTTGCTTAATCAAAGTAACTGTGTATATCGAGTTTTTAATAAAATCGGTCCGAGACAACTCAGACAAACTTTCTCATATATGTATATTTAATTACTATTGGAAATTTCATCAAAAATATCATAAAAATAACTTCTCCCGGGTGGGGAATCGAACCCAGGCTCTCTCCATCCGCGTTTTAAGCTATTATCTCAGGAACTAGATTTTTCCCGGGAAAACGGATTATATCATCAGATTCATATTTAAATTGCCTACATTTTAGAATTTTTTAATCACAATCGTCGGAACCGTTTTCGAGAAATAATTTTTTTTCGTGTTTTTTTCCGAGTTTTTGGGGGGTAGCGCCCTCAAATTTAGAGTTAAAATTCATTTCTCGATTTCGCCTCGGGGTATGATTTTTCTGAATGTGTATGCCAAATTTCGTCAAAATCGGCCCAGTAGTTTAGGCTCCAGGCGTCTGCACAAACGACAGACGACGGACAGACATTTTTTAAAAACCACTTTTTTGGACTCAGGGGACCTCAAAACGTGTAAATCCATCAAAATCTCCAAATCGAATTTCCGCGCCATCACAATACTTCCTCTTTATATGAGAAAGTAAAAAAAAAAAAAAAAAAATATGAGTGATTTATGTCATTATGACGAAAATGAGGAAAATAATACGCTCCCCCCCCCCCGAAATAATTAATTTGGCACAAAATACAACTAAATGGATTAATTTCATCTTTATCATAAGAGAAATACGAACTTACATACAGGAAGTTTATTAAAAAAAATAAAATTCTGAATTAATTATTAAAAACCTACAACAATTGTAGATAAAGTACGGTACGCAACTCGAACGATTCGTACCGCAACTCGTACATTGCTCGTGTGGTTTTACTACCCTCGCTGTCGCTCGGGTGCAAACTCCTCACTCGCCATGCAAACTGCTACTTTTCGAACTAGACGGTGTGTAAGTTCTTTGCTGTTTGATTAAAAATATGGCAGGTTGTCACCGAAGAATTATTTTGGTAGCCATATTGAAAACATAGTATGGCGCAACACAATTACGTGAGTTTGTTTAGACACCACATAATATAACAAAAGGTTTCCGTACTAAGTAAAAAAAAACCTTATTCGACGGCTCTGTCTATCTGTCCGTTGGCTTGTTTCAATTCATAAACTACAGCTAGAAACATAAAATTTGACACACAGGTGCATCTCGGCGTTTGAGACAAATGGACACATTTTAGAGTTTTCACACTTAATATTTCCAAGATGGCGGCCAATATGGCGGGCGTTTAAAAAAAAGTGGTTGGTCACCATGACATGTTATATTATGTACATCAATTTAAAGGTCTTGAAATGTAGAAAAAGAATATGCAACTTATGCATAATTTTAACTTAATCGTACAGAGAGTAGCGATTATCGTCTCACGTACACTATTTTTATAATTAGTATTGTTTTTTGACACTCAGATTGACCAACCTATGTGAGGGAAGAAAATCCCTCAGGCCACCAGGCCTGTGGGAGAGAGGGAAATGCATAATTTGTTTGTCAACAAAAGAAGGTTATTTTACTAGTTCAACAAATCGCGATCTTTTTACCTGATTTTGCCACTTGGATTTTCACTTCTTATTTACGAATATGTTTTGAAATTTAATGCTAGAGCTAATTTCCTTTATAGAATCAAGAAATTTAATGTCGGTTATGTAACTTTAAGATAAGTGTAGGCTTAAAACTAAACAGAATACCTAATCAAACTTAAATTGTAATGAAAGGAAGTTTAAGAACCTTTGTTAATTCAGTCAAAGTTTACATTTTAATCTATCAATATTTGAGTGCAGTGTGAAAGTAGTAGTTATTATTTTTCGGTAAATGAACAATAAACCCTATTATTGTTATATAACATTGAAAACGATAACGATTACTGAGTCTTACGTCTTACTTTGTCAGAATAACTTAACAAATTGAAATGACGGGTAGTTACAAACAAAATTTTAAAAACAAGTGTAATATTTAGTGCATTAGCATTATATTTAAATAACATAAAAAGTGAATAATATATAAAAGTGAATAATTGTAGTGGAGGTTATAAAGTCTCTTCGAACTGTTACCCTTTATGTCGGCGCCCCTCCACTAGAGAAATTTTTATTTGCCTAGTTGGCCCGACCTTCAAAAATTCAAAATCCAGCGCTCTCATTGGCTCCTTCTCTATTTTCCCGCGCTGTCAAAAAACAATACTAATTGTAAAACTAGTGTAGTTATGTGAAGCGCCTTACTTGTTTACATTTAAGAATGAATTTAGCTCTAAAGCATGAATAGAGTAAACATCACGCAGCTATTATTCCAAATTCATTTTCTTGCGTTAGTTATGTATTGTGTACAGAATAATTACACAAAGTTTTGTCTTTAATGTCTTTTAACAATGAAAAAAGTAAGAAAACAGTTGTTGTATAAAAGAACAGAACGAACAGCCATTTTCTTCTTTGTTTCGCGAGTTTTAAAATGTTTTATAATCAGTTTGATTTTTTCGTTACACAAAAAGAAAAATAAGAAAATCTTTTCAGAACGAAACCGCGATGAAATATCGAAACAAAAAAAAAATAAAAGAAGAAATCTAAACAACGAGGAAATATATAACAGCATCTCGAGAGCATTTAGAAATATTACAAACATCATGTTCCCGCTGACTTCATTTTTAGGGTTTTGTAGATACTTCTCAAAACCGTTATGCCGAGGGTGATTGTGTCCGTCTGTCCGTCGCTCTTTGGTTCATAGGGCCCGAACCGTTTAAGCTAAAAAGCTGAAATTTGAAATACTGGCGTAACTTCCGAGCCCAAACGCAGGAGAAATACAAAAAAGTTAAAATTTCACTTTGCGCATGCGCAATTCGAAAAAATATGGTTTACTCGATTTTTTTTTTTTTTTAAATTTTCGAGTGGGGTATCAAATGAAAGCTGCTGATTAGTAGGTTGCAAATATATGAATACTTTTTTAAATTTTGCTTTCCTTATTGGTCAAATAAATTAAAATATACCCAAAATTGCCCCCCCCCATCCACTATAGATCGGCTGATGCTAAAATTTCGAAATAATTCATGCTAATACCTTATTATGGCGCGATGAAAATTCCGGGAGTTCATCCTAAATTTTCAAAAATTGCCAATTTTAGGCGCGAAAATTTAAAATTTGCCCAAAATTTTATTTTTTTAAAATTTTGAGTTGGGTATCAAATGAAAGCTGCTGAAGAGTAGGACACAAATATATATTTGCTTTTTTAAATTTTGCGTTCCTTATTGGTTTATTACTGATAAAAAACATTGTGACCCCCCGGGGGATCGAACCCGGGACTTTTAGATTGAAGACAAGAAATCATAATTTACATAATGGGTATGCTTACTCATCTAAAAAACCCTAAAAAGTACTTGGACTAAGTACTTCCCTGTGATTTTTTTTTAATAATATACATAGATAGATTTTTTTTTTAAATGTAAGTTCAAATGTAATAAGTATTATTATTTAAAAATGTCATTATTGTTCAATTACTCAACAGGCAGTAAATAATATTGTTAAATTAGATGATTTATTTTAAATCAAATTATAATTACTATTTAATACTGGAGACAGAAAGAGAAAAATTGACTACAGCGCCGGGATTCGAACCACGGGCCTCCAATATTACCAGTACAGACGCTCTAGCCAACAAATTATTCGGGACTAAATATTGTTATCGACAGAGAAAATTATTCTTAAGTGTAGCTTGTATGGCTAGAGCGTCTGTACTGGTAATATAGGAGACCCACGGTTCGAATCCTGGAGCTGAAGTTTATTTTTCTGTCTCTCCCGTTGTAAATAGTAATTATAATTTGATTAAATTTTAACTTTAAACTTTCCGTGGTATGAATACTTCCAAAAACTTAAAAAAATTGTTTTTATTTCAAAATTGAATTCTGTTTGATAAACGAATGTCTGATAGAATAACTATTAGAAACGAATATCTGGCACAAGGATAATTTCTGGTATAAGGATAATTGCAATAACTTAACATGTGTGTTAGCAGTAGAATTTCTAGAAACCACAATAATGAACAAATTTTCAAGGTTTTTATTTCATTTTATGCAATTTAATGTACTCAAATTATACTTCCTATCCATTATAGCAATAATAATAGACTGTTAATTAGTGTGGCACATAGCTTCCTTGCATCCTATCATGTACTTAATTGATTTTATGCTTTTAGAAGCCCCATGATTGTCCAATTTATTTAATTGTTTCTCCTGATTTTTTTATTTATTTTATTTTAAAATTGATTTGATTTTTTACATGAATTAAAGTATCAATTAAGCAAAAGTTAAAGAGAACAGACGGTTGAAATTAATCTGGGGCTATCTGCGGACTACTTTCCACAAACCATACAAATTTCATAAAAATCAGATGAGTACTTTAGAAGATATAGGAGTAAATATATGTATGTTTGGGCGCATGTTGTTGAGAAACAAATGAGCGCAGATGGTTGAAATTTATATGGGACCAACAATGGACTAAGTATGTCCTACCATACAAATTTCTCTAAAATAGGACGAGTAGTTTTTTTAGACATGTTGGTTTGCAAAAATTGAGCGACAGACAGACCTGCAGACAAACACGAAACAAACAATTTTCCCTCATGTCTAAAACGGATTTCAAAAAAATCTATGGCAGAAAATATTTTCGTTCTTCAAAACGATCACATACGAGTATATAGATTCCGTAACCTGCGATAAGCTGTAAGCTTAATATAAACATCCAAAACTCAACTTCGATAAAATTCATCTCTAAATATTAATACGTAATAGTTATTTATGCACCTAGGGAGTAAAGTAAGCCATTATTCCCTGAGCGAAAAAGTTGATTCTTGAGGCGAAGCCGAAGGAATCATGTCCCTAATTCCCGAGGCGAAGCCGAGGGA
>KZ652281.1:95313-105539 GCA_001010745.2 Gerris buenoi
CCCTATCTCGCTTATGTGAAGGGTGAAAAAACTGAAAAAATTCCTGAACATTCTTCGACCAAAAGTAAAGATACTACTTTTTGGAAATTTTGAAAAGAAAATTATTTTATTTTTTATTGGCAAAATACGTTTTTTTTTATGAGTATAGTCTTTTCGATGTATTTATATGGTTGTTTTCCGGTTCAGTGGCAAAAAAATTACTTCATTAGAAGTTTGATTATTTTGATTTGAGAATATCATCCCATAGGATAGTTAAATGAAAAAAAAAGAGTGTTGTTATGTTGGTCCTCTGGTCTAAGGGACACAACCTCTCGGCAAAAGTTGGTTTAAGCCTCTTATCAGTAATTGCTTAGGATTTTGATTCTATGCTCCTTCTATATATAGTATTATTCTATGCTCCTTCTATATATAGTATTATTCTATGTTATTTTCATTACAAAATCTGTCAATCTGTCTAAAAAAATGATAATTCAAAATAAAAATAAACTAAAATAAATTAACGCGCCACACTCTTCCCCCCTAAGTTGCTTCGATCGTATTCGAACTAACGATAAAATTATGCGCGAAGGTAACTTTTGTTTTCAAACGAAGGTTGTACCGATTTTCCACATTTCCTTCTTCAAAGTATGCAGGTTTTAAACGGTCGATAGATATAACTTTTTTCTTTCCCTTCACTTCAACTTCATAAGTTTTTAATGATTTCTTTAAAACTTTGTAGGGACCTTCGTATGGGGCTTGTAGTGGGCGTTTCGCTAGGTCTACTCGTATAAATACTTGTGTTGCAGTAGCGAGATCCTTGTGAATGAATCCTGCTGCAGTACCATGACGTTTTATTTTTGTTGGTCGAATCTTCTCTACATGCTCCCTTTGTCTGTTAACATATTCTCCTTCGATTCTTCCAGAATCGTCTGAAGTCTAATGATAGGAATTGACCTGGAAGTCTCAGGTTTCTTCCGTATGTTAATGCAGCTGTGGTAGCGTTGAGATCCGGTTTATATGCTGTTCTTAATCCAAGTAGTACGATGGGCAGTGCTTCTGTCCATTTTACAGACGCGTGGCACTTGATTGCTGCCTTCAATGTTCTGTGTACATTTTCTATAATCCCGTTCGCTTGTGGGTGGTACGCTGTTGTTCGGTTTTTGTTTACTCCACACCATTCCAGGAGGCTTTGAAAAACTTGAGACTCGAATTGCATTCCTTGATCGCTTGTTAGGGTTTCCGGACATACGAACCTAGATATCCAATTTGTAAAGAATGCTTCTGCCACAGTCTCAGCTGTGATGTCTTGCAATGGTATGGCCTCTAACCATCTGGTACACCTATCTATACATGTTAATATGTACCTAGATCCGTTAGATGGTGGAAGTGGACCTACCAAGTCGACATGAACGTGACTGAAACGTGGAGCGTCTTCGAATTCGCTGAGTGGTGCTTTTGTATGTCGATGTACTTTGTTTTTTTGACATTCCATGCATGTTCTTACCCATGTTGCGATGTTTGAATTCATTTTTTGCCAGAAGAACCTTTGTTCTACGGCTTTTGATGTTGCACGTCGACCATTATGGGATAAGTTGTGGATCGATTCGAACGCTGTTTTTTGGAGGTTTTCGGGGATGTACGGTCTTCCATCGGGAGTACAGTAAATTTTGTTTCTGGACTTCGGGATGTCTGTCAATACGAGATGACATTTTAATCTATTATCTTTTAAAATTTGTTGTAGTTCTTTGCCTATCTGTTGTAATTTTGCGAGTGTATCGTACTTTACTGTGGGAGTCGTTATTATTTCCTCTAGTCTTGATAGGTAGTCGGCTACTGTATTATCTTTTCCTGAAATATGTCTAATGTCAGTCGTAAATTGGCTTATAAAATTTAAATATCTGATTTGTCGTGGCGAACATTTGTCGATTTTTTGCTGGAATGCGTAGGTCAGTGGTCAGTGAATATCGTAAATTGTCGTCCTTCGAGTAAGTGCCAAAATATTTGATAGCTTGATAGACTGCCAGTAGCTCTTTATCGTAGGTACTGTACTTTGTTTGTGTGATACTTAGTTTTTTCGAAAAAAATCCGATTGGTTTTGTTGTGTCTCCAGATTTTTGCCAATACACCACCAATTGCTATGTCAGAAGCATCAGTCATTAGGGACATTTGACCTGAGGATGACGGGAATCCTAGGGTAGTCGCTTCAGCTAATGCCTTCTTGCAATGTTCAAATGCTTGTTCTGCGTCGGGTGTCCAGTTTACGGGTCGTTTGTCTTTTTTGGTAGCATTTCTAGTGAGTGATGTTAGTGGTGCTTGGATTTGTGAAATGTTTTTAATGAAGTGGTGGTAAAAGTTAAGCATCCCAATAAATCGTCGTAGTTCTTCTATTGTTTGTGGTTTTGGGAATTTTATTACTGCCTCTACCTTATTAGGGAGGGGTTGCACTCCACCTGCGCTGAATTTATGTCCCAGGAGTCACTTCTGCTTGTCCAAATATGCATTTGCTTGCGTTGATTGTTGAACCATACTCTCGTAGTCGCTCGAAGATTTCTTTTAAGTGCTCCATATGATCTTTTTCATTTTTTGATGCGACTAAGATGTCGTCTAGGTAGTGGTGTACGGAGTCTAAACCTGCTAGCACCTGTCGGACGTGTCGCTGAAACGTTTGAGCAGATTCTGAGACCGAAAGGCATCCTTAGGAACTCAAAGAGCCCGAAAGGTGTTATTATGGCAGTCTTTTCTATGTCTTTCGGTTCCATCGGGATTTGGTGGTAAGCCTTGCGTAAGTCGATACACAAAATATGGTTGCTCCGTCCTGCATAGATGTAATATCCTGGATATGAGGTAAGGGGTACCTGTCTGGGATGGTAATGAAGTTTAGTAGTCTATAGTCCCTACATGGCCTCCATTCGTCGTTCTTTTTCTTCACCATGTGGCGTGGACTCGCCCAATTGCTGCGTGATGGTCTGCAAATCCCCTGAGCGATGATCTCATCGAAAGCCTTCTTCGCATCGCTTAATCGCTGAGGGTCGAGTCTGCGAAATCGCTGATAAATGGGTGGTCCTTTAGTCTGTAGGTGGTGAGTTGTTGTGTGTTTTGCGTCGTTTTTGAAAGTTGATTCCTCACATAGTAATTCTGGATATTGTCTAAGAAGTTCATAATATTTGTCTACTTGTTTTACTACTCTAATGCTTATAGGTAGTGTATGTATCCTGTCACCAGTCGTAGATAATGAAGTATAGTTGTCAATTAAATTTGAATTTTGTAAGTCTATAATCAGTCCGTTTTTTCTTAAAAAATCTGCTCCTATTATTGGTTTAGATACTTTAGCTATACTAAATGTCCATGTGAACGATCTTCTTAACCCTATGTCAAGTGTCAGTGTTGTTACACCGTATGTTTTGATTATTGAACCGTTTGCCGCAGAGAGTCTAGTCGTATGTCGAATTTCTGGTTAGGAGGAACAACTGAAAGATCAGCTCCCGAATCAATTAAACATTTCATACCTGAGTTCTTATCTTTGATTAATTATCGGCTTTTTTGGTTGCCTGCCACAGCAGCCGTTGACTGTGGCGAGCGTCCTAGTTTTTTTCGATGTTAAAACTACATTGCTTGTAGCACTTCCTTGCTTCTTTACAAAAAGTTCTATGATAGTAGCAGAAATCGTTTTGTTTTGATTCAGGTGATATACTTCGGTTTCTAGAATTCGATCGTCTACTATGGGATCTACCACGGGATCTACATCGGTAATTATTTTTATAGTACCGATATTGAGTTCTACTTCTGAGTTGAGCCACTTCTAATTTAAGGGATGACACTTCTTTTAAAATTACGGCTATCGAGTCGGCTAATGTTCCCGTTGAAGACAAGTTACTTGTTTGGGGAACCGCGTTCGCGGTCGAGTCTATTGATTGACCGCCTTTGATGTCGAGTATACGGTCTGCCATCGCCGCGATAGTTGCGACATCTTCCGTACTAACAGCTAAGATTGATTGAACGTGTCTGGGTAGGCGCTGGAGCCATAGTGATTTCAGCACTTCGTCGCCTATTTCACCCCTAGCCAGATCTTTCATTTGTCGTAGGAGATGGGATGGTTTCTTATCTCCTAATTGTATTTTGTTTAGAAGTTTGCTTATTTTTTTATTGCTGCTTTCCGAAAATGCCGCAATTAAACCGTTTTTCAGTGCATCGTATCTTCCCGACGTTGGTGGGTTGGATACTATATCGGATACGTATTCCAACATATCACCCTCTAAAGATTTTATTACGTGGTGAAACTTTGTTGAAGCCGATTTGACATTGCCGATAGCAAAGCTAGATTCGGCGTGTAGAAACCATAGCTCTGGTTTGTTTCTCCAAAAAGGTGGCAATTTGACAGCTTGAAAAACCGAGATTTCATTAGAATTTTCACCNCTCTAACCACCTCTAACCACCTCTAACCATCTCTAACCACCTCTAACCAACTCAAACCATTTTGACAGATAAAAAAAAAGGGGGAAACAATTAAATAAATTTGACAATAATGGCTTGTAAAAGTACAAAATGAATTAAGCACGTGATAGGATTCGAGGAAGCTATGTGCCACACTAATTGTTAGTCTATTTTTTAAATGAATAAATAAATCAACTAACGATTCTGTCAGAATCGTTAATGAACAAATAAAAGAGGGGGGTACATATTTAATAAAAAAATTATAAAACAGGAAAAGTGCACAAACCTGGTTAGAATCTATAATGATCCATTTGCACAAAAAAGAAGACTCAAAAAGCATAAATAATTATAGTCCTATAAACTTACTCTAAAATATTTGCTTCAAGAAGTATTATGGTAAAAAGTGTAGGTATTTGAGAATTGTAATGATAAATGCCCAAAAGTGATGTTTTTGGCAAACATCTCGAAAACTAAGCTGTTCCAAGTCCATGTATTAATAGGAACATTTATTCAGCGTCAAATTTCCTGTAAAAACCAGAAGCCGAAGTGTTGNNNNCCTCCCCTTACTAATTTTGAAGTGGGGTATCAAATGAAAGGTATTGAAGAGTAGATAACAAATATATATACCACTTAGGGTTAATGTTTCATTTTCGGCGCCATTTTGTTAAAAAACATCGAAATTTTTCTTGCCTCCCTCCCTTACTAATTTTGTTTCACAATACCAACGAAACCCTTTTTACGTGAGAGTTCACGCCTTACCAATTTATTATTAATCAAATATGATAAATTTAAATGAAAACTTACGGATGCTCTTCACCGGGGTCACCAGTTTATGCGGCGGGGAAGCGCCACTTTCTTAAAGTTAAAATAAAGACTTAAGACAGATGATTTCTTTTTATAGAACACAGAACGAAAAAACTGAGGTTTATTATTTTCATTACAAAATCTGACAATCTGTCTAAAAAAGTGACAATTGAAAATAAAAATAAACTAAAATAAATTAACGCGCCTCAATATAAAAAAACATTTTTTAAAAACAAGCTTTTATTCGGTTTCGTCTCAGCAAGCCCCTTCATTTGATACCCATATTATGAGCATGCTTAAAAAAATATCTAGTCCGACATCTTGGGCTGCCCACAGTGCCCACCATATTGGAAAACGATATTTAGATACCATATTTAGAATGACGTCACTTAGCTAACCATGCATTGCCATCCAAACTAAACGTGTATGCAAAATTTCCATTCAATCGGTTAAGGATAACTGCTTTAAAATTCAGTTTCAAGATTTGACCCGAACATACATACATACAGACATACATACATACATACATACATACAGACATACATACATACATACATACATACAGACATACATACATACATACATACATACACACATACATACATACAAACATTGTAAGTTAAATAAAAGTGTTTAAAATGAATATGGTACGATCTGCATTTCGATAAAATATTCAGATTTCCTTAAAAATTCGAGTTTTTTTTTTTTTAAAGATATGTGTTTAAAAAAATAACTAAATTTGATGGCATAGTAAAACGTCGTTCAAGACGATGACAATGCTCGCGTTGTCACCGCTATGTTTGGAAGTAATATAATAAGAAGAAAGCCACATTGCTTGCTCGAGTCTGAAATGCAGCGACCTGAATTCCCTTAGTGACGTGTTGAGAGTTATATACATTGCAGTTAAGACAACTTGACTAGAGGAATGCACTTTAGGTCTTTTACATGAAATACTGTTCCTGCAATTTATGCTGCAATATTACTTGTTTTTGAAACAAATTGCCAACTAAATATCTAAAAAAATCTTCTGCCTTTATATAATTTACTCATTCAAATTTCGTTGGCTGTTATTATCTCTTATCTCCTTATCTCTAAAATTTCCTAGACATGCGAAAATTGAGAAAAGCTGGAATTTATATTTTTTTAACATTTTGGAAAATTAAGATATATAGAAATCAATTTTAATTAAATAGAAATGAGGTTAGGAAAAACAGTAAAATTAAAATTTTATTAGTTCTAAGTAAGATATCAAAAATCTAAGTACAGGCTTCATTCCCAATTTTAATTCTGCACAATTTGAGGTCTATTTCAACTTCCTATGATAAATAGTACAGGAGCAATTTCAATACAACGATAAAACTCGTATTAAAATAGTTGTAGTATTTATTGCAGTAGGAAGTTGAAATTGAGCTCAAATTAGAAGCCTTTACTTAGAATTTTGTATATCTTGATTAGAACCAATAAAATTTTCATTTTAATGATTTTCCTAACCCCAAAGAGCGGTAGAGCCTTAAGAAAGATCGAATTATTATTATTCATACTATATATTATTTATTACCAAAACATATTAGTTGTCAATAAATTATAATATAAAAACTGTAATATATTTAAATCTATTGGCTGCTAAATAGGTAAAGACATATAACCATTCAATTACTCAAAACTGGTTAGCTGTTAATAGGTCATAAAAAAAATTCACATTTATTATTATCAAAACATATTTAGTTAATAGATTGAAACTTATTAGTTGTTAATAGATATGGCTTATTGGCTGTTAATGAGTCAAAACTTATAGATCAAAGCTAAAAGACCGAATCTACAAATAAGTATTTAATAAACTAGGGGCAAGAAAGAAGAAAAATGTTTGGTTTAAAATAAAAGTATTTCAATATTTTTTTCACCATGGTTTGATAATCCTTCATTAGCAAACAAAAATATTTATTGGTTTAAAATAACTCTATAATTTATTTAATTTTAAAATTTTGACGTCACTTCAGTATAAATATGTTTTTCTAAATACATAGCACCGCAAGATATAAATCAAATGCACTTTTATCTGTTTTTTTTTGTTTTGAAAATATATACAACAAGCACGAGTTTTGTATAGAGTAAACATTTTTAGTAAAGTTTATTAATAAAAAAAAGTTTTCTTTGTAGTTAAGCTTATTCTAGAAATACCGAACAAAATTTATATAAACTGTATAAATCATACGAAAAGTCTATATACTCGTTGTTTGAGATTGATTTAGCTCTAGTTTAGTTTTACAAACACAGAGTAATTAAACAAACAAACAACAGTAATGATGCAACTTTAACGGGGAATAAATGTTTTAAAACTTTTGGATATAATCTAATTATAGTTTATTTACATTATATTTTTTCTATGGTACTTAAGTCAGTTATTATATAAATTAAATCTGAGGCCGTAAAGAAAACTAATCAGGCTACAGTCTGAGCCAAACGAGAGTTAGTGCGTGGACAGCGCGGGAAAAAACTATCAAATAGTGTGGGGAGCCAATGAGAGCTCGAGATTTGCCCTCTGGATAACCATATAATATGAAGGTGAATGTAGTGGCTTTATTTTTTCCCTCAGAGGTTGGCCAATCTGTGTGTCGCTTGATTTCCCGCACTGTCAACGCACTAACTATCGTTTGGCACAGACTGTATACTCACACTCCATACTGACAATGAAAATAACCACACAAAATTACGTTATGTAAGATTTTTCGATTTTAGCTACGTTGATACACGTCACCGAAGTATTTAATTTGCCACTAAATTTTTGAGTGACATTTTGCGTCTGTTACAAATAGGCATGGCTAAAATAGTACGGTATTTTGTATGTGTGGATTTTTATTTTACTCCTGAATCAAAATTTCCAATCGTACTTTACGATTTAGACATTCCCGAACAAATTTAGTTTCGTGTCTGTCTGACTGTGTGTGTGCAAATCCTTGCCTCACGCATATAACTTATTATTATAAAAATTTGCATTCTATTTTACTTCAATAAAAATGGAAGTGTGGTGATACCCTTCAAAACTTGATTCCGAGATCTCTGTGAAGGAGGGGTCATACGAACCCGGGGATATCATTAAAATCCGTTTTATATACATGTATGTCTGTGATTACGTATGATTGTACGTTCGTTTGGAACTTTAAACCTTTATAACATCGCTTCAAGACATCTTATTAAGATAAGGTTTGCGGCATTTTTTAGAACTTTTTTCGGAAAAACTGATAGCGCAAACCCGAAGATCTTAGCTTATAACGTTTTGGAGCTACAGAAATCGGTCTGTAGGCTTTATTAAAATTTAATAAACAATAATTATACAAATAATACATCACATCATAACAATTTTACAATAGATTTAACACATCTGCGTATCTAAGGTTATCTCTCTACTAGAGAACATGTAGTTCTGTGCCGTGAAGAGAGTGGTGCAAAAACTTGGTGCAAAATGTTAAAACCTATATGGGACCAACATTGGGCTAGTTGTGCCCGAATTTCAGATAATGGGATGAGTATTTTTTTACGATATTATGATGGTTAGCAACATATGAGCGACGAGCGACAGACTGACAAGCAGACACTAAACTGAAAATGGTTCCTTAAGTCTGAATTGGATGTCTGTCTTGTAATTTTAGCTCGGAAGCAAAATCAAAACAATTTTGAAAGGCAAAAAAAAGGGGGGGGGGGATTAATGCAATTCGGCAATTAGGTTGTAAAAGTATAAAATCATTAAAGTATACGATCATGGAGACGAGGAAGCTATCTATGCCAATTATCTACATTGTACACCACATGTTATAAGAGAGAAAAAAATTGATATCTAAAAGGCCGTAACTTTAAAAGGGCTGGGAATAAAATACTGCTTAAAAAACTTGTCCGATTTGTTAAATTGGTCCCTGGGATATTACATTTTTTGATGAATTTTCTATTTAGAGTCAAATAGAGGTTGCATGTTTTTTTTTTAAATGAAATTAAGTTAACTTCCTCATTTTATAAATAGCTATATTTTGTTCTTACATTGGAACTTTTTCAAACCTTTTAGGCTTAATCCTTTTTACTTTTCTCTCACTACTAATAGTAGGAAAATAATTGTTTTCACCAAAAAAATTTTTTTTCGAGATTTCATCGGAATTATCCGTTTTGAGTGTTTTTGAGACCTCCTGAGTGGTTTTCAGCATGACGAATGTATGTGTGTTATCATCGTAGCGCCTAAGGTATTTAACCTAGAGAGTTGAAACTAGGCAGAAAAATCAATCCTTACCTGAAGTGGTGCTGCCCGGAAAATCAACTTTTTCCGCTATCTTGAACCCACTTTGCTGCAACCGAAATCGGTGCAAGCTCGAAATCGGTCTGTCGACGATAACTTTAGTATAGGCTTTTTTTATTTTAATTTGCCTTTGGGGTATATTATACTAGCCGTTAAGCCCGTGGAAACGGGCAGAATAAATGGTTGAAAAAAAAGAGCTGAGATAATTAGTTATATTTAAAATATTTAAATAGATATTTACTGTTTAAATAGTAAGTTTTATGCTAAGTGATACATTACAGTGGGATGGTGCAGAGGTAGAGTTAATGTTTCATGTGCTGGAGGTCACTGGTTCAAATCCAGCTTATAGCTCATCAATTTTTAACGTTATAAATTATTTAGAGGTGAGTCGCCTTCGTCGGGACACTACTCGATTATATAAAAGATGTGTCCTATATAGTAGATTGTTACCTTCATTTCTTCATTGGAATTTTCACCGAGATTTTCATCGTCGAAGTCTAAAAGCGATTTATTCATTTTTAGGGTTTCGTTGGTAAAACCAAAAAAAAGAAACCCTTATAGTTTCGTTCCTGTGTCTGTCTGTCACTCTGTACGGTTCCAATAACTTTTGAACCAAAAGAGATAAAAGCGTGAAACTTACCAGTATTAAAGATCGTTTTGACGCGCACACAGGAAAAATATAGAGAACTCAAAATAATCAGCTGTTCAAATTCAAAATGGCGGATAATTCACA
>KZ652281.1:294975-309598 GCA_001010745.2 Gerris buenoi
GCCATATTGGCCGCCATCTTGAAAATATTTAGTGTGAAATTTCCAAAAACTATACAGTTGTCACAAATGGTGAGGTGCATCTTTGTGCCAAAATTCGTTGAAATTGGTCAATTTTTACTCCAGTTATCGTTGGACAAACAAACAAACAAACACACAAACAAACACACAAACTTTTTAAATCCCAAGTCTCTGAAATAAAGAACTCACTGTGCTCGTTCAACTAAACACCGACTTTTTGGTAACGAAGTCTTTGTAGTGTAAAAGTGGTGGCTTTTGGGTTCGAATCCCAGATATGTCAGCCATGTTTCAAGCTGGTGTTAACATCGAGTATATGACCGAATTACATCTAACCTTTGACATGAAATGGAATTGTGTTAGGCTGTAAAAAATGAATAAAAAAAGGAACAATAGACTGCCAATTAGTGTGGCACATAGCTTCCTCGCATCATATCATGTACTATGTTGTTATATTACTTTATTGTTATATTATGTAAAAACTTAAAAGTTTTTAGGGATCTTTAACACTTCATAGCGGTGTCGCTGTTGGTTTTACTAAAAAAAAATGTATTTACAAAAAATGTTTGTCTCATTGAATAGATAAATTTTGATTTTTTCCCCGACCTAAAATTCGAAAATTAAATTTGATGTTCACGTTTACGCGAGCGTTGCGCGTGAACGCTTGAACAGATAATATTCTCTGTTAAGCCAGATGGAGGGCCAAAGAGTTGGCACCTCAATTTCTGCACTTATGGCAGGTGCTGATTCCAAAGTTCCAAAGGACCACCCCCAGGTCGGGGGAAAAATAATAAGGGGTTAAAAAAGGGTGAAAAAGTAAATAAAGAATAAGACAACTATTTTAGGTTTAGGTGAAAAAATATGTAATGAAAAGATACTCTTTAGTGACATAAATATAAAGAGGAAAAGAGGTAATAAAAACCGGTGACTGTGGTGGAGAATCGGTCCTAGACGAGACTGCCCTTTTGCTGCTCTCCAAACTGGTGAAGGAGGTGAGATGTGAAGGAGGTAAGATGTGAAGAAGGTAAGATGTGAAGAAGGTAAGATGTGAAGGCCTTCTATCACTACTTCGCACTACACTACACAGGTAGAAGAAAAGAAGAAACTCTAGGGAACAGAGCGTCCCTAGATGAATATTGAGTACGTTACTATGAGCGAGTTGTGGACAAGTCCGTCCTAGCAAAGCAACTGCATTGAACTGTGTTCTGTTAAGGAGGTAGAAGGGCTGGTGCAGGTGGTTAATTAGATTTGACAACCATTGAAGCTTTAAGGAGAAAGAGAGCAATGGCTGCTAAATCCAAGGATCCGGTAGAAGTCAGGCAGCAGTCTAATTAATTTCATTACCTCATTCCATATTAAAGGAACAAAATGAAAACTAAAAGATAATTATTGGTGGCCTAAACATTCTCCAACGAACTCGTCTTGGGAATTGGTAAAATGAACATGTCTACCTAATTTCATACCAATCGGTCGACATTTACACAAGTTATCGTCGCACGTTTCAAGATTCGCGGACACACAGACCGACAGACATACAGACACAGAACCAAAAATGTTCCCTGATGTCTGAAACGGATGTCTTGGAATTTTTAAAATCGAAGACTTTAAAACTTTCTTGTTCTCAAAAGTGAACACAATGCATCCGTTTCCTTCGGTAAGCTCGGAAGCAATAAATAAATAAAGTAAAAATAAATAAAGAGTGGAAGTGTGTAAAAAAAATTTAAGTAGGAAATAATTTGATTAATTTTATAAAACTTACTATTTCTGAGTACATAGTATGTTATTTGATGTCTCTTTATTGGCAGAGTGCAGTGAAATTCGAGTATATGTCCATATCCCTTGTCCTAGAATAGCCAAATATTTTGTTGATCCGGATGTATAAGAAACTTAATGGAACGATGTTTAATATTATCTTGTGACTTCATTGTATGTTTCAGTTTTCCACCTCCAGAACTGCAGTCCAAATCAAGGCAAAGGATGCAAGCAAGTCAAACCGGAATCAAATCCAACTCAGGAAGTAACGCAGCCCACCAATACACCACCCATGGAGAAGAGTAAGTCTTATATATTCCATCTTATTTATTATATGTATGTGCATATATAATGTATTATGTTCAGTAGAACCTCACTTACACGACCCTCAATAACACGACAACCTCAATTACAAGTGCAATTTTCAAATCCTCTTGAGATTGCCATAACACATAATGTCAAATTAACCTCTATAACACGACTATTATTATCTAAACAACCTCCATAATACAGATTTTTTCCAATTCACAACATAACTCAGAACCTCTATAACAAGTCGTTTTGAGAATCTATACAGGAATGGGTCGACCTTGAACAAGTCTAGACTTGAAATCCCTGCCCATTAACCTCGATAACACGACTGATAGCCAAAATAATCTTGATAACACGACCCTCAACACGGCACCTCAATAACAAGACTGTTTCCCTTATCCCCCTGAGACACTTTTTATCGAGGCTCTACTGTATTATCAAATGTTGTTTTAACATATAACGTGACAGGTCTGCTACACTTCTCCCCCTCCAGTGGAAAGTCAGTGATTATTTCATCTGCATTTTTCTGTGCCTGCATCTTCACAATGTATTTCTCCGGAGCATCTTTTAATTAATTCTCCTTGATAGTTTTGATAGGTGCAGTCATTTCTGACACTCCCTTTTTGCATCCTTTAGACAATTCTCCCTTCCCCACTACCAGACTTCTTTCTAGATGTTCCCTCGTGAAATACGTCTTTATTTCTATAATAAATTGGCATTAATAGAGTTAAACTTGTTCTAACCTGGCAAACATAAAATCAGCCGGTGCCCGGCTTGTTGTTTTAAGCCTTGTCCAAACTGAGGAAACGAGCCGAGCATTGGTCTCTGCGCATGCTCAGTCTAAAGTGCGCCTGCGCGTCTCAGACTGGACATACGCAGACACCAATGCTCGGCTCGTTTCTTCTGTTCGGTTTGACAGCCTGTCCTGTAGTCTTGTGCGCTGTTAGAGAGAGCCAGAGTAACCGTGTGGGTTAAATTACTTACCACATCTGCTCAGCAATCACTGAATCTTGAACGGTACGGATCGTAGGTTCGATTCCTCGCCGTGACACTCTGATTTATATGGCTAACTATTGATCACATCATACTCGCTTCGGTGATACAATGTACAAATATATGATGTGTGAGCTGGCTGGAACTCTACCACGGGCTCACGGGTATTGTAAAAAGGGCCTCTAAGATGTGTCTGCTCCGCCATCTCTGAATCATGAACGGTAGGGATCGTGGGTTCGATTCTTCGCCGTGACACTCTGATTTATACAGCTCACTATTGATCATGTCATACTTGCTTCGGCGGTACAATGTACAGAGGTATGATGTGTGAAGTGGCTGCAACTCTCTACCTCGCATAGTACAAAGGGCCTAAGTGATGGACTAATTGCTAGGTTCCAACAAGTGGTTCATCCTACCCGTCTAGTACTAGTACTAGTACTAGGCCCTTACTACTACTACTATGTGGTGTTATTATGTATGCGAGCCAAAACTTCACCAGCTTATTAAAAAGTCTATACCTAATACCTATTCCTTTGGGAAAAGAATACCTTCTCTCAAATTTTTGTACTGCCCGTTTTGCAGAATCCTTCGTTTGAGGAAAATATATGGGGATTGCTTTATGAGTAATGAATCATTACTAATGATATTGCCGGTACTATATTCCTTAAATAAATTTGATGAAAACAGCCGACTATTATCCGATTTAATTAATTTTGGTATGCAAAGCGGCATAAAAACTAAATTGAGAATAATTAAATAATGTAGCCATAAAACTAAGATACTCATATCCGCTGTAGCTGTTTTTTGTTTTTTTTTTACTTTAAATTCAATGCTATTAGGCCTTCTATGAATCTTGATTGGATAAAAAATAGTGTATACCAATGTAATAACAATAACAATGTGTAATAATGTGTACAGACTTTAATTTAGCTGGCTTGTAAATTACAAAGAAATCACTTAGTGAGATCCACGAAAGCCTACTTCAACTAGGACGATTTCCATAATATGTAAGGGCTGTACGTCCCTAATTCGTAAGGGCTGTACGTCCCTAATACGTAAGGGCTGTACGTCCCTAATACGTAAGGGTTGTACGTCCCTAATACGTAAGGGCTGTACGTCCCTAATACGTAAGGGATAGGTCATTTATCGAGATTTTCTCTTTCTTTAAAGTACCGACAGATATCTTGTTACCAATGACATCCGTCTTGATATTCCATATCAACCTCTATGTGATGTAATATATTTCTTTCTACTTAAAATTTTGTCTATTAAGTTTCTCGTAAGGCAGACATTCACCCAAACAAAAAAAAAAATGGTCTAATTTTGACCTTCAACGAAAATTTCATTAAAATCAGACAAGTAGTTTTTAAGATATGACGTTAAGCAAAAATTGAGTGACAGACAAAAAGACAGACACGGAAATTTGTCTTTATTTTGTTTTTGTGTGGTTCAAAAAGTTGTGTCAGCACTTCAAATTTAATTTTTTTATCACCTTATGGAGTGCGCACACTGGAGGAAAAGATAGGTTCAAGACAAAAGATTCCTCCAGCCTAGAAGAAAAACAGTTGTGCATAACAGTCTCCGGGCAAAAATCACAGTAATTTCCACTAGATCCATTTCACGTACTTGATATGCGACTGTCTTGCCTCCAGTGTGTAAGGCTGTAGCAACACTAGTGTGACAAGACAGACAACCAAAACAGTCTGGAAACAGTCTGCAGACTATTGTGCACAAACTACAGCAATTTCGACAGTCTGCAGAATGTTTTGTCTGCAGTGTGCACCTTTAGGCGGAATGTTAGAAGTTGCTCCTTTTCTAATTCCCACGTTTCCAAAGGAAGTTCTAATTTCAGATTTCATTTTGATGCGTTTGAAGGCTGTAATTACAGAGTATGAATGTTATTCTGAGAGACCCTTTAATTTCATAGGGTGAATAGGGTGCGGCCCTGCGGCCTGACCTTCGTAAGGGCTCCTTCACTTCAAAGATTCCTCCAGAAAGTCATCAAGTTACAGCCTCCGCCTTTCTTTTGAATTTCAAAAGACCATATAGAATACACTTACAAAGTTTGTTTAATACACATATTACATATTTATATAGTTAATACATAATATATATATTACACATACAGTTTATACCACATATTTAGTTTATTCCAGTTCTGATAAAAATGTAGGTTATCTGATGAAGATTTCTAATATGTACCGATTGATAATAAATTTTGGCTCCCGGGCTTACCGAAGGTAACGGAAACAATGTGATCCTTATAATAAAAGAAAATATTTAATGTCTCCGATTTCAAAAATTCCAAGACATCAGGGGAAATTTTTGGTTCCGTGTCTGTCTGTCGGTCTGCTGTTGGTCTGCCTCTTGATTTTTTCAAACCAATTTTAATGAAATTTGGGTGGTAGGTCATAATTAGCCCATTGTTGGTCCCATATAAGTTTCAACTTTTTTGCGCTCATTTGTTTCTCATGCACATGTGCACAAACACATTTATTTTTACCTATAGCTTCAAAAGTACTTATCTGATTTGTATGAAACTTTTATAGTTTATCAAATCTCACCCGCAGATAGCCCCAGATTAATATGAACCGTCTACGCTCTTTAACTTTTAATATATTGATATTTACTTTATGTAAAACATCAAAACAATTTTGGCAGATTAAAATAAGGGTTTTGAGAAGTATCCACAAAACCCTAAAAACGGGGAAAACAGTAAAACAAACTAGAAAATAATGGCTTGTACAAGCATAAAATCAATAAAGTACGCAATCCATACGCTCTTCCATAAGAAGTCATAAAAATCTTTGAAAATAGATTACAAACACTACTTATGTATTCAAGGAATATCCATGCTTAATTTGAAGAAAAGAAAAATAAATTCAAACAACCATTATTATACAATTCAAGCCTAATTTCATGGAAAACTAATAAAATAAAAAATGAATTTATAATAAACCATATTATACACCGATTTATATGACTTCAAGAAATATTCATGCTAAATTTAAAAAACACGCAAACAAAGTATTCGGTCGTGACTGAGCAGCAAACAAATTTACTTTCTGGCAGACAAAAAACTTTCTCCGCTCGCTCTATATTATACTTATATTAATAGAACGTTACGCGCAAAGATGTTATATAATAGAGATAGAACGTTAAGAAGGGGTTTGAGGCAAAAAAGTGACCCCATGAAGGTATTGGTAGAGTAAGAGAAATTGGAGAAAAAAAGCATACTGCGCATGCTCCGTGACCTTTGACTGGGACAAATTACCTTCTTTGATAGTTTTAAGGTTACCTCTGGTTAATTTTGAATCAGGTTATGGTAACCTACCACACGTTTCTTGGTAACCTATAACCAAGAGGAAGGTAATTTGTCCCATGGAGGTGACATTTTACAAATCTCCATGGGGTCACTTTTTTGCCGCTTCCCTCTATCTAGTTTATATAACATCTTTGGTTACGCGTAAAGTGCGGAAAATAGAATTTTGATAGCGAGTGTGAAGTTTACACCCGAGCGACAGCGAGGGTAGTAAAACCACACGAGCAAAGCAAAATGCATTTTTTGCACGAGTTGCGTACTGTATTTTACCTACAATTGTTGGATTTTAATAATAAATACATAAAATCATTAAATATACATTGCTTATCACTAAAAACTAGATTAAAAACACTTACGTTAATTAAACAAACAGGAAATTAGTTTTCTTAAATGTAAACAATAAAAAACAATAAAATGTAAAACAACCAAAAACCACACAAGCAATGCAAAATGATTTTTTCGCATGAGTTGCGTACCGTACTTTATCTACGATTGTTAGATTTTAATAATAAATAGAGAAAAAAATATTAATTTCCTGTATGTAAGTTTGTATTTCTCTTTAGATAAAGATGACATTAATTCATTAAATTAGGAGGCGTATTGTCCTTATTTTCGTCTATTCACTCATATTTTTATGAGACGCGCATGCGTAATGAATACAAGTGCGTAAAGAATCACTTTCTACGCATCTAAACAGAGATACAATGTTTATATTTCGTATCAATCGTAGATAAAATTTTTTGTCACATAGACATAATTAATTAAAGTATCACTCTAAGTAAATTAATTTTTGATTATTCACAAAGCAGTTTGTAGCCTTCTTAAGGCCATCATCAGTGCCAGTCATTGAGGAGGAAATAGAACTTCATTAATTAATTAATTTCTAAAAGGTGAGTCTGCTCCATGTGACGGAGATCAAAGTGAGACTTCAATTAAATAGAAGCTAAATGCATTAAAGCCAGACGCAGAGGCTGCAGGCTTAAACATACATGTTGCAGATCTAAAGGAAATGAGCTTATATCCTACTGAAAATAACCGACAAATATTCTTGGAAACACAAGAGTTGGAGATTGTCAATGAGAGAGCCAGCGTGGTCGTGTGGGTTAAACTACTTACCACGTCTGCTCTGCCATCACTGAATCATGAGTGGAACGAGATGGGGTTCGATTCCTCGCCGTGACGCTCTCATTTATATGGCTCACTATAGATCATGTCATACTCGCTTCAGCGGTACAAATGTATGATGTGTGAAGTGGCTGCAACTCTCTACCACAGGGCGTAAAAAGGGACTAAGTGATGGACTAATTGCAAGGTTCCAACTAGCGGTTCGTCCTACCTGTCCTAGTAGGAAGTACTAGACTACTACTACTAGAGATTGTGTTATCATGGTTATCTGGTGGCCAGGAAGAAGCACAAATGAGGAATGAAGAATTATGGGCAAATTAATGACAAAAATAAAGAATTATGGGAGGAATGGCATCGGGTAAACTATACGCCTTGTATACAAATGATTTAGAAGAGGTATGTAGCAAGTACACGCGCATAATCCAGTACGCGGATGACGCAGTATTATACGTAACCGCAAGCACAATAGAACAGGCGATCGAGCTATTGTCACAAACGGTCGAAAAACTTATCCACTGGGCAAAGGAGAACGGGTTAAAAATTTCGACGAGCAAGTCAGTGGTATGTCCTTTTACAAACAAAAGAAAGTTAAATTTAGGAGACAATGTACGTTTAGCGAATATTAGCTTGCCAGTGGTTAAGACAGTGAGATTCCTTGGACTTAATGTTGACACCAAACTAAGTTGGAAATCACATTTAGAATATTTGAAATCAAAAGCAGAAAAATACCTCAATGTGCTCAAAGCTGTTACTAACACTTATTGGGGAGCTGACCCTAACATCGCTCTCCTCTTTTATAAATCTACAATTAGAGCTACTTTAGATTTTGGCTCGATATTCTACGGGCAAGCATGTACCGGGAAGTTACAAGCTCTTAAAAAGATACAAAACGAGGCCCTGCGAAGGTGCCTTGGGTACTTAAAGTGTACCCCGATACCAGTAATGTATGCTGAAGCCAACGAATTGCCGCCAGAATATAGAACGCTGCTCCTAGCTTCTAGATTCGTAATTCGGAATTACGCAATAGGAAATAACGTCTCAAGGAAAATAGCTGAACTTGCAGAAATAGTTTTAACCCATCCGTACTGGAGTAAAAAGATTCAGCCACCTCTTGCAGAGGCTTACACGCTAGCCCCGGATATTCTTATGAAAACACAGGTGCTCCATCGTTATCCTTATCATCATATCAATTACGAGGCTATAACATCCAAAATTAAAGTTGGGTTTATGGAGGATTACGGAAAAACCCCAAAAGAATACAGAAACCAACTTTTCTGGGAAGAAGTTAATAAAAAATGGGCCGATGCTGAATATTTTTTTACCGACGGTTCAAAAACCAGTAATAGAACCGGATGCGCCTACATTAATTACACCAAAGAAATTATGCAGAGCTACATAATAGAAGAGGAACACTCAATATATTCTGCCGAATTAATTGCGATAAAAGAGGCTCTCCGATATATACTTGACAACAAAACCTGCGCAAAAGCGATTATCTTCACTGACAGTCAAAGCGCGGTTAGTGCATTAAAACACATTTCATTCCAAAAGTTGCATGCACAAAGCCACCTGTTAATTCACATAGCAGATTTGATTCACAACTGCTATCTATTAGGTAAAGATGTTACCCTGGTTTGGCTGAAAGGACATATGGGAATAACACCGAATGACATGGCTGATACTTTAGCAAGGGAGGGGGATTACGAAAGCGAAAACCTAAGGAACAAACTCACAATAATGGACTCAATAAATCAAGTGAAACAGAGAATTAAAAAAAAATGGATGGATGAATTCAAAGGCGACAACAGAACAAGGAATTACAGAAGAATAGAACCCACCCTGAGGTCCAAACCATGGTTCGCAGAGGTAAACGGAAAGAACTTGGTGAGCGTGATAAATAGACTTCGATGCAACCACGGAATATGCCCCAAGTACCTAAAGATGATCGGGAGAAGCTCCTCAGATATGTGTGACAGATGTAATGAAGTCGGAGATCTAGAACATTTAATTATGAAGTGTACAAAATACAGAGATAGTAGGGAGAGATTGATCCATAACATCTCAAATATAATAAAACAACCAGTTCTTTATAGAAACATCCTTCAAAGCAACAATATTCATGTGTTTCGCGAAATATACATTTTTTTAATCAGTGAACAAATTAAAATTTAAATCGAGCAGAGGAAAAAAAATAATAAAACATTAATACTAGTGTATGGCTGTATAGCTGAAAAGCTAATGCCAAAAAAAAGAAAAAAAAAAGAAAAGAATTATGGAGATTTAAGAGGTTTTCTCCTAGAACCAGTGTTTCCACTTTACTTTTAAGTAATTCCCTTATTTCTATCAAAATTTCCCTTTTTCCCCTCCTGTAAATGTAATTTTCCCCTCTTTTTTCCCTTTTTTAAAATTCACTGTTTACTAATAAAAAAATCCGTTTTTTATAGTAAAATACATTTATTAGAATACGTAATATATAAGTCACGTTATAGGTATTTTAAATTTGAAACGAAAGCTGAAGAAAACTAAATAGAATAGGTAAATAAGTTAGAAGGAATAACAACGTAGTTGAGTACTCAGCACAGATTTGTTTACTGTTAACAGACTACAACAAAACAATACAATATCAAAGTCTGTTATCGTTATCACTTAATCAAGCAGCGCTAGCACTAGCATCACTCTACAGATTAGCTTTTATATTTTATAAACCCAAAATGTAACTTACCCTCAAGGTAAGTATTAGGTCTGTTCCCTATGCCTAAATGCCTACGCCTACTGACTGAACACTTGAACTGGAAGTTAAGGGAAAAGGGATTAATAAAAGGGAATAATGCATTTTGGCGAAATTGTTTGTGACAGTAAACTAGTCGCATGTCATTATATTATTGTTAATCTGACAGCGCGGAAAAATCGAAAACAAAAGAGGGGAGCCAAAGAGAGCGAGATTTTGGCGGGTAGCATGTCGGGCCACCTAGAAAAACAAAAACATCTCTGGATAACCTTAAGATAACCATCTACTGATTTTATTTTTTCCCTCACATAGGTTGGCCAATCTGAGCTGTCAGATTTACAAAGTATAGTGGCATGAGTAGAGGTGTATTGTTGCAGATTTCGAGTTACTACAATACTGGTTGAGTATATACCATGTATGATTTATAATATTGAATGGAAAAGTAATTACATTATGTAAAAATATGCATATTTCATAAAATGCTCTATTTTCCCTCATTTTTCCCTTTTTATTTCTTTCCCTTTCCTTCCCCTTTCGAGCCTCTATTTTCCCTCAAAAGGGAAATTTTCCCTCGAATAATAATTATTTGGCTTCTCTTCTTGCAAAAATCTGTTTTGCTTCAGAGCTTACCGAAGGTAACGGAAGCTATGTGATCGTTCTGAAGAGCGAAAATATTTTTGGTCTCCGATTTCAAAAATTCCAATACAGAAATCCGTTTCAGACATCAGGGAACATTTTTGGTTTCGTTTCGGTCTGTCACTCAATTTTTGCGAACCATCATATCCTAAATATTACTCATCTGATTTTAATGAAATTTGGATGGTAGGTCATAATTAAACCATTGTTGGTCCCCTGTAAGTTTCAATTTTCTGCACCCACTTGTTTCTCTTCAACATGCTCATAAACATACATTTGTTTACATCTATATCTTCAAAAGTACTCAATCTGATTTTTATGTAATTTGCATAGTTTGTCGAAAGTAGACCGCAGATAACACCAAATTAATTTCGACTGTCTGCGATTTTTAACTGTTGCTTAATTGATAAATTCATATGTAAAAAATCAAACAATTTTGACCAATTATAAAAACGGGGGAAACATAAAAAGAAGACATAAATGACTGGTAAAAGCACTCATCCAATGAAGTACGTGAGCGAGGAAGCTATGTGCCACACCAATTTGCAGTCTATTTTAAGATCTGGTTGTTCGAGAAAAAGTTATTGGGCAGACACGAGACTAAAGTAAGTATTTAATGATATCTGGAACGGATTTCCGGTAAGGAATTTTTGAATAAAGAAGGAAAAAAAAAAAAATCATTTCTCAGAATGATGAATGCTTTGCCTACCTTCGGTAAAATCGCAAGCAAAATATTAACAAATTTTAAATGTAAAAATCAAAATTGGTTCAATATTGATCTATTTTAAATTAAATTTAGCGCTGAAAATAATCGACTTTATTTTCACATCCACAAGTAAATGGCCGTCCCATTTAAATTGGTTTAATAAATCTTCTAAAGGAATGAAGTGATTATCTTTAGTTAATTTATGTTTTGTGAATGTACTTAGTAAAGATTCAATGAGCGTCAATTAGTATCTAGTGGTGCCATTAAAAGCTTTACCATCTAGAAATTTACATTAAATCCGGTAATGAATACGTCCGAGGTTTGCCTGTGTTTACATGGTTTCATTTAGATGTAATATGTTTACATTTTCGAGCAATTTAATAGATCAAACATTTTTATAATCAATTTTAAAAATACACGTTCTAGTTGAGATACATAGTAGTTTCAAAAACTTAATATAATTTGTTAATTTCATTATTTTATTTTATATTTTTTGTTTTTTTTTGTGTTTTTCCTTTTTAGTTAGGCTTTCATTTATAGAGATTGAAGGTAGGAAAAAAAAAATAGTTGAATAAATAAAATTAAACTAAAAAAGTTGTTTTTTGCACTTTATAGCACTTTGAATTTAGTTATAATAGTTATTTATGCACCTAGGGAGTAAAGTAAGCCATTATTCCCTGAGCAAAAAAGTTGATTCTTGAGGCGAAGCCGAAGGAATCATGTCCCTAAATCCCGAGGCGAATCCGAGGGAATTAGACTTTTTAATTCCCGAGGCGTAGCCAAGGGAATAACGCTAATTAGCTCCCGAGGCGAAGCCAAGGGAGATAATTATCGCGAAGGGAATAATGGCACTTTACTCACGAGGTACATACAATATTTTATCTCCTGTAGGAAGTAAATACATATTTTCGTTCATTGCACAGTTTTTATTTATTATTTTAATAAATAACAATAATTATTAGCACTTTTAATAGCAGATATAAGAGATTCAGTATTAAAAACAAATAAGAATTGGAATTAAACTCAAATAGAAGGTTACTTAGATGCAGGTTATAAACATAGATAAACATGGTCGTAAAAGCAGTGACGCCAACCTGATTTCAACATCTTCATTACATTAACCATTCATTTTCTACTATTTATAAAATAATTAAGTTGTAATCTTTACTTTTTCGCCCTACTTTACTTTTTCGCCCTACTTTTTACTTTTTCTCCCTACTTTTTGATTCAGGGAAAAAAAGACCTGCTTTAGTCCCTCTAAACTAATTCAAAATCATAACTTTTTTACCCTACTGGAGATAAAATTTGTTATAGTACGATGTAAATAAAAAATAAAAATAAAATAAAATACAATAAATAAAAATAAATAAAAACGTAGTAAAAATAGAGAAAGAGAAATTATTGTAATGGCAAAAAATTTGATTTTGATGGTTTTTTAAAAAATCATACCCCAAGGAGAAATCGGAAAATTTATTGGCGCTGCCCCCAAGAAATTCTTAAGTCGGGTTTAGTTATTTTTTATTGAATCATTTTATTTTGTAGTCCATTCAAATACAAATCTAGCCTTTTTCCCGAGAGAAATTATATTCCCGACAAGTAGAAAATAGTAAGAGGTCAAGATCGAATCCCCACTAAGGAAGATTTATTTTTACTGTGAATTTTGGTAAAAAGTGTTTTACGAAATGAAACTGCGAAACCCCGAAATAGCTAAAGAATAATTACATAAAATATGAGCTTTTAGTACGATTAAGTACCGGACAATTTTTTCATACTTAGTCGAACAGATATCGCAACTAGTGGCTAAGACAATATATTTTTGGAGTATATTTCCAAAACATCTTTTATAAATTTAACAATAATTATTTTTATAAAAAAATTAAAACATTTTAAATGTCTTTCTGTCGTCTGTGCAGACGCCTAGAGCCTAAACTAATGGGCCGATTTTGACGAAATGTAGCATGCATTTTCAGAAATATCATACCCCGAGGCGAAATCAAGAAATTAATTTTAGCTCCAAATTGGGGGGCGCTATCCCCCAAAAACTTTTAAAAGAAAATTATTTCTAGAAAAGGTTTAGACGATTTTGATTAAAAAAAAATTTTACAATGTAGTCCATTTAAATATGAATCTAACTATATAAGCTGATTTCCCTGGAAAAATCTAGTTCCTAAGAAAATAGCTTAAAACGCGGACGAAGAGAGGGCCTGGGTTCAATTCCCCGCCCAGGAGAAGTTATTTTTATGATAAATTTTGATTAAATGTTTAATAATAATTAAATGCACGTATGAAAAATATTGGGCTGAGTAATTATGAAGTATTTATATAAGAAAGTTTGTCTGAGTTGTCTCGGTCCGATTTTTATTAAATAATAAAAGGGATAAATTTAGCAAATCAAATAATTTTTATTGTTTTGTTTGGTAACAATAATGCTACATATTTCAAATAATGATTAATTGTATACATAGTACATAGTACATACATAGTACATAGTACATAGTACATAGTACATAGTAATATTTTTTGTGGTTTCTCTGTATGCGAGAAATGGTTATGAGCACCTGAGTACCTATTATAATAAGTAAGTAATTTAGCAAATCGTGTCAACCAAAATTGCTCTCTTTCAAGTTATTGATAAGTTCGTATCTCATACATCCAAATGAAACCCTCTCTCACCAAACCATTTCTTTCCAAAGAACAGAAATAACAAGATTTATTGAATCAAATAAATATGTGATATTACACATCCCCTTGGTTCTAGTTGAAACAGTCTTTATTGTGTTTCGCAAAATTTTGTTGTTATTTATGGTTAAAAAAAAAAAAGAAATGGTAAATTTTTAGCTCCTTTTATTTCGTTTTTAGTTCAAAATTTAATTAAATCACATATATAATATCAATAGTGTTATTATAGTTGTAAGAGCTAACGAACGGAGTTAAACAAAATTGGTTACTATAATAGATTTTTTTGCAAATTACAAATGGTTTAAATAAATTTTGAATATAACACAAAATAATAGTATAAATATATATATATATA
>KZ652282.1:22164-33288 GCA_001010745.2 Gerris buenoi
GTCACTGCCTACATGAGATTACGAAATTACAATTTTGGTACACAGGGGTACGGGGTACAAGTAATGAATACCCTTCATCTTCATGATGCATGTCGTTGAAATGCTCTTTGAGAGTACAGTAATTGTTGTAATGTCTAAGGGGTTCAAATGACAAAGTAATGGATACCCTTCATGATACAAAACGTTGAAAAGCTGTTTAAGAGAAAAGTAATTGTTCGTAAGTACAGTTTTGTCTTACTTTCATTTAGAAGGGGTATATGGATATAAAAGTCATCATAAGGGTGTACATATGTATAGTCTTTTATACAAATCTACAGTTTTAGTCCGATCTCGATGAAAATTGCACACTTGACCTTCAAAGCAAAGGGGAGGTAACTGTCCACGAATTTTCGAACTATAAATTTTGTTTCAGAGGGGTACGGGGAGAAGTAATTAATGCCCTTCATCTTCATGATGCATATCGTTGAAATGCTCTTTAAGAGTACACTAATTGTTTTTTATGACAGTTTTGTTTTATTTTCATTTAGGAGGGGGGTAAATTTAGGATATTTACAAATTAAATTATCAAAGAGGAGGGGGGATATAAGTAGGAGGGATAGAATCTAGATATTCTCGCATAGTAAAATAATTTGTATATTTGTATGCTTTCCTGGTAGTTTGTAAACTTATCAAATTTAAAAACACTCCGTAGCGAAGCACGGGTATCCAGCTAGTTACCTTATATATTGTAGTTTTTCTGATCCATTTTAAATGAGTGAATGTCCTTATTATTTATTAATATTTTTAAACATATATGTTTTTATTTTAAAAATGTTTTATGAGCATTCATTGCTGCATAAATGTATTGTAAAATATTTTTGTCACTGGATATATAAATAATATACTACATATTTAAATTTGAAATTATATAAATGCAGTAGTCAGTATGAAGAATGAATGTTAGTATGCAAAAATGCAAACCATGTGGAAACAATAAACTGAGTTTATTCTTTATCAGTATAAATATTCCAATACCTAGTCAATTCAGTCAGAGGCTAGAGCCCATGGACTCACCTTCAACCTGTTGTTTTTTTGGCACTTTTATAGAAAAAGGCCCCCCTTTTCTTTTTAATCTAATACACTTTCTTACAACTTAATACACACTTTTTCAATATAAATGTGTGATATTCCTTTGTCCCAAAGCATATTGGACTGAATATCCCTTTGTCTTAATAGCTACTTAAACTGAGGGATATAAACTCTTTTGTATAAAAAACAAAAAGGGGGCCCTTTTCTATAAAAGTACCCAAACCTTTACTTTTATCGGTAGTAAATCATAAATGTTATCTTAATAATTATAACGTTTAGTATTGATAAAATCTCGGTCACTATTTAGATGAGTTATAATATCTATTTGAAGTCTATCAAAAATGTAATGTTAATAATTGGAACTTAAGTTTTGATAAAATTATCGGTCACTATTTAGATAATGTTTTATTTAGATAAGTTATTATACTCATATATTTGAGATCTAGAATATAAAATATATTTGTTCCGAGGTAATATCTTTATTTTTAAGTGCAAAAACTATTACAGCGGATTTTTTGAACGGTCCCCGGTTCTTATAATAAATAGACAAAATAATTGTAATATTCTATACTAGTCTNGAAAAAATGGATCAGAAAAACTACAATATATAAGGTAATATTGGAATATTTTTGCTTATTTCTTTATAATTTTACAAAATATTAAAAACCCATTTTTATATAACAATAAACTTGTATTTCTAATTTATTAAGTATATAATTAATAAAAATATATTGGAAAATAAAAAGTAAAAATAAAAACTATTAATTAATTTAATAGTTTATATTAATTTCTTAATTGTTATTATTACTATTATAATTTTAATTACTGCTTTAAGAGACCATAATGAATTGTAAAATCTAAATTAATTTATATGTTTTTTAAATAACAAAATGTAATGAATCTAATGTAAAAATATTAAATTTCAGGTTTGAGAATATCCCGAAAATAAGGATGAAATATCACCTTTTTTAAACTAGAAAATTGTATCATTTATTACCCCTGAAGACCATAAGTAAAAACCTATATAAATTAAAGGGGACAACACAGAGGAAGAAATAATGAATGCTCTTTTAAATTTTGCATTCCTTATTGGTTTATTACTGATAAACATTGTGAACCCCCGGGGGATCGAACCCGGGACTCTTGAGATCGAAGACAAGAAATAATAATTTACATAATGGGTATGCTTACTCATCTAAAAAACCCTAAAAAGTACTTGGACTAAGTACTTCCCTGTGATTTTTTACTTATGATATTGATTTCTTCACGTATACAGCGAATGAGTGGCAAATTCGAGATGATGTTACCGATCCGTGACGGGGATTGATGTTTTGTTAATCCACCTTTACGCTTCTCCCTTTTTTCTCCTCGCTCTTTCCTTTCCTTCTTAATGCTCTATTTTTAAGTTGTTTGAAAAGTTTCATTCAATTTATTTATATGTCTATACCCTTCCAAAAGAGATCATTGACTTCAAGATTGGTTAAAACAATGCTATCTAAGAAATGCTATATTAATGCAACTTACATAAACAGCTCATTAAGGCCCCCATACACCGTTCGCGCAAAATGTTTGATTGTCTATGGTGGCTTTAAGAATAATTATATTGAGAGATCTATTTGAATTTAATCAAAAATTTAAAACCAGGAGTAATTAATCAATGTGAATTTTATAAACAACCTATTTTTATAGTGATGTTTCTTTTATTTTAGAGTGAAGACAAAACCAATCCCTGTTGTACCTCACATAAAGAAAGTAGATTTGAAGAAAATCATCCATTTAAATTTACGAAGTTGTATGTAAGTTGAAAAACAAATATTTAATTTTTTTATCTTTTCTATTTAATCTCTATGTATAAAAGTATAATAATAGTTTTTCGGATATTCATAGTATGTATACGTATACGTATTTCTAATATACTAGTATCATCACAAAGAAAAGAATTCCTTCCAATTTTAATTTCTTGTATAGTTTAAAAGGATTTAAAAGAAATTAAGGCTTTAATTCCTAATAAGCAAATAGTAAACCCCTTTTGTTCAGTTGAGTCTCGCTAAGGATTATATGAGATAGGTACAGCTGGTTCACCGAAAGTCCGGAATAAACGAAATCAGTTTTTTAGTCGGGTAAAAATATTAAATTCAATCTAAAATAAATTACTATTTAGTTTCAACGTAGGTCCAATTTTTTAACTTACAAATTGATTAGGATAATGAACTTACCATCCTATTGATGTAAAGTCAAACTTATTGATTGTGATTGCTCATTATTTGAATATTGAAGTCCGCCTGAATTAACCGGATTTCCGGACTAGCGAGACTACTATAATAGAAATTAAATTTCTCACCTTGTTTTAGCGAATTTTCGAAGAAAACGAAGCAATTGCTATGGCTTCAAAATTTTTGTAATGAGAATTTTTGTAAATTTTCTCCATGGAAATCCGTTTCAGACCATTTTGAATCGATTTCTTCGAACACTTTTTTTTATGTATACAGGGTGTTTGGTCGAAGATGTAACAAATGAAGAGGGCAGATTCTACCCATCATTTGCAACAAAAAACACTATATACCATGGGTCAATTCTCAATAGTTTCGCCACAATAATTTTTTTGTTATTTTCCAAGGCACGTCCATTTTACATTAAAAAATCGATTGCTGCACCTAAAATATTGATGATAGAGCTGAAATAAAGGTACCGTTGGAAAGAGGAGAAAAGTTCAGTTTAGAAAATGTCTATTTCAAATGCCTTAAAGGAGCAAAACATGTCCATAAATTTAATTTTATTGTTAATTTTATCAAAAAAATTAAAATTTATTTTTGTTTAAGCCTGTAATTTAGCCAAAACGGCATGAGCTACAGTTTGCCAAATTTCAGTAAAACTTCTCCATTTATTCCCCTTCAATTTAAGTACCATAACACTATTAGTTGATATGCAATTTTTTTGAGCTATGATTGAGTTTTTGTAAAAAAACGACCGTAAAAACGCGTACAGACCACCTTACGTGTTACCTAGAGGAGATGTCTTAATTTTTATAATTACCCAAATAAGTGAGATGAATGAGCGGTTTTTTTTTTCACATTAAATTAATGAGGACTGCAGACCATACTGTCCATAGGTCAACCCTAAATGACCATATTGACTATGTAAAAGACCATATACTATGGACTATGTAAAAGTTAACTCTTATGATATTTGACCAATGTAAGTTATCATTATAAAAATGTGAAATAGGTATTATATATTTTTTTTTTTTCTAACTTAATCATGTTAAATGCAATTCTACATTAAAGAATTTGTCCAACAAGTTTTTCTATACAAAACTTATTTCTACAATAGCATTATTATTTTTAGTGTAGTATTATTACTGTTTCCACAGGGTGTGTTGTTTTTTTTTAACAATGTTAACCCCCTTATTTTTATTCTTTAATGAATAATTGCATTTAGCATGATTAAGTTTGAAAAAAAAAAAATAATAATAATAATAATACTTCCCATTTTTATAATGATAAATTATATTCCGGTCAAATATCATAAGAGTTAAAATTTCCTTTAACATAGTCAATAGGACTATGGTCAATTAGGAGGATGGACCTATGGTCGTTGCAGTCTGCAGTCCTCTTTAATGTAATGTGAAAAAAAAAATTTCTCTCATCTCAAAAATATGATTCAAAAATTCATCTCACTTATTAGGGTAGTTATAAAAATTGAGACATCTCCTCTAGGTAACCCGTAAGGTGGTCTGTACGCGTTTGTACGGTCGTTTTTTTACAAAAAATCAATCATAGCTCAAAACAATTGCATATCAACTAATAGTTTTTTGGTACTTAAATCGAAGGGGAATAAATGGAGAAGTTTTACTGAAATTTGGCAAACTGTAGCTCATGTCGTTTTGGCAAAATTACAGGCTTAAACAAAAATAAATTTTAATTTTTTTGATAAAATTAACAATAAAATGAAATTTATGGACATGTTTTGCTCCTTTAAGGCATTTGAAATAGACATTTTCTAAACTGAAATTTTCTCCTCTTTCCAACGGTACCTTTATCATCAATATTTTAGGTGCAGCAAACGATTTTTTAAAGTAAAATGGACGTACCTTGGAAAATTACAAAAAATTTATTGTGGCGAAACTATTGAGAATTGACCCATGGTATATATAGTGTTTTTTGTTGCAAATGATGGGTAGAATCTGCCCTCTTCGTTTGTTACATCTTCGACCAAACACCCTGTATGTGTCACTCCAGACGATATCTCCTCTTTGGATGCACTTCAGTCCTCTTTAATGTAATGTGAAAAAAAATTTTCTCTCATCTCAAAAATATGATTCAAAAATTCATCTCACTTATTAGGGTAGTTATAAAAATTAAGACATCTCCTCTAGGTAACCCGTAAGGTGGTCTGTACGCGTTTGTACGGTCGTTTTTTTACAAAAACTCAATCATAGCTCAAAACAATTGCATATCAACTAATAGTTTTTTGGTACTTATATCGAAGGGGAATAAATGGAGAAGTTAGCTCATGTCGTTTTGGCAAAATTACAGGCTTAAACAAAAATAAATTTTAATTTTTTTAATAAAATTAACAATAAAATGAAATTTATGGACATGTTTTGCTCCTTTAAGGCATTTGAAATAGACATTTTCTAAACTGAAATTTTCTCCTCTTTCCAACGGTACCTTTATCATCAATATTTTAGGTGCAGCAAACGATTTTTTAAAGTAAAATGGACGTACCTTGGAAAATAACAAAAAAATGTATTGTGGCGAAACTATTGAGAATTGACCCATGGTATATATAGTGTTTTTTGTTGCAAATGATGGGTAGAATCTGCCCTCTTCGTTTGTTACATCTTCGACCAAACACCCTGTATGTGTCACTCCAGACGATATCTCCTCTTTGGATGCACTTAAATATTTCAAACAAATTTTAAAATGTCAATAATATCAAAAGAAAGGATGAGTTTGGTGGCCAGAATTTTTGGAGTTCATTTAGGGGTCACATTTTGACAATTTAGGGTAAAAAATAGCATAAAATCGTGTTTTTTCCATTTTACCCCCCTCTTAAAATATGATAAAAGTTTACATAACAACAATTACTGTACTCTTAAAGAGCTTTCCAACGATGTGCATCTTGAAGGGTAAATACTATTTTAACTTTTGTACCCCGTACCTGTGTGTACTAAAACAATTTTTTTTTACCCATCCAAATTCTAAACCAAAATTTTCCTATATTATCATAAGCTAATTATACGCAGATTTCTTTGAAAATTCGCTCATTAAGTCATGGTGCATGACTGGACTTTTTTTTCCAATCAAATGTCTCGTTTCTGGAGCTGATTAGTCCCAGTTAGGTAACTTTATTTTAAGTATAAACAAGTCTAAAACAATCTTTATTTTCCTGTATTACTTAATTCTTGGGGAACTTAATTATAATTATAATAAGCTACCTAATTAAGCTGCCTTAATTATCATAATAAAGCTTATCAGTAAGCTTGAGAATGACTCAAGGAAATGCTGAAATATCGTAAGAGTTTTTTCTTCCTTGAAGAGTGTATAGTTTCTATTCTATTCTATTTTATTTATTTTATTTTTCATAGAAATCCGGATATTTTAATTAAAATTGGAAATAACAATATTTATGGACACAGGACTCTGCTCAGAGCATTTACAGATTTTTTCGATAAGACAGATGCCTGTTCAGAAAATTACTGCGTCCGAATACCGGAGGTAAAACTGTTTTATTACATTGATATTTTTCTTAATTATAATAAGTTACTTGTCGGTGCATGAAGGGCTTTGACCTCTGCCATTAGTGAATTATTAGGTTTGTTCCAACCACACTTCAAACTGGTTTGAAATTGTCCGACGCATGCGCATCGGACACCACTTGAACGTTTTTTGCTAATGCACATGCGTTGTACAGTTTGAAACTAGTTTGAAGTGTGGTTGGAAACAAACCCTTAAAATGTGGATAAAGGAATTTTTCCCCGTGCTATATAAGGTATATATTATGTATTTTAATAACTTTAAATAAGAAAAATAAAAGAAGTTGGTGGACGTGCCATGTTTTTCAACATGGATTTATCATTTTGATTGATATGTTAAATTTGATAGCTTTAACATGTAACGAAGTAATAAAAATTTGAATTAGCCAAGTCGAGTTCTTCACTATCAAATTTAAAGTTATCGATAAATAATTAATAGAAAAAGTCTTATTTACAAGTGAACTTTTAAGTAACATGAACTATAAGAGGACAATTTTTATTTATTGTATTTCAGGATAAAGTGACAGCCAAAGCATTCGATACGATCTATAACTGGATGCTGATATCTCAAGAAGAACCAGCTTCACTTCTAAACAGAAAGAACATTATGGAGGTCTACATCGCTGCTCAATTCATGCAAGTTAAAGGTCGCATATACATCACTAATAACTAAATCTAACTTAAGACATTAAAAATCTAAATAATTTTATGGACACGGTTATATCTTATTCTAATTAAATCCTTGGGTGAGTTCATTAGTAAATTAAGAGAGCTACAAAGATAGACATGTTAGATACTGATGTAAAGTATAAAAATTATCTAGTCACAATTGAAGTGATTTAATTATAATTGCTTTTGAATTTTAGCTTGAAAATGATCCAAGGAGGTATATTAAGCCTTTATAATAATTATTCATTAGACTATCACTCGAGGATCGAAAACGTTACAGGATAAATTATTATTAAAGTAGATAATAATTACGTTTCCACGTGTTTAAATACGAACTGAATCCTGATTTGAAATTTAACAAGCTACTTAGGTGTTTCCAAGAGTAGTATTGAATCCGTATTCAATACGAAATAAAAAGAAAAAAACTTTTTCTTGGTTACTTTTGGTAAGGTTATAATTAATTTTGTAACCTTCACCTTTCATAACCATATTTTTTATTACGTATTTTGACAGATTTGTCTATAGTTTCTACAGAAATACGCTCGGTGCACTCACACCCAAGCTTTGCGCATGTTAGAATTTACGATCCTAGAATTTAGTGTATCGTATCGGGATGGGTATCGCATTTACTCCGTATTGAATCTAGGTTTCCATGAACACTTTTTTTCCAAAAACTGTTTTCAACCCGTATTCAGCCCCATTCCGTATTTAAACATCATGGAAACGTAGTAATTATTTTATGAATAGACCTCTTTTTTTGTTTCTCAAACAAATCTGTCTATTGTTTAAATCTATATACACTGAGAGAAAAAAGAGGCTTTATTCCACTATAACCCGATTTTACGGTCAAGCCAAGGACAACTAAACATTAGTCAAACCTAACTGGTATAAAAAGTTACAGGAATCTAGTTGACAATACTACATAAGATAGTTGAAATGTAGTTAGTTAGTTAAAATTTAACCAACTTAAATGAATAGTTGGGGTAACAATTCTACCAGTTACCTATAACCGAACTTTATAGTTAATTACGTCCAATATAGGCCTTAGCTAACCGTAATTTTAATACAATTGTAGTTGCATCGACTAAAAATAAGGTCGCGGCAATTGATCTAGATAGTTGATTAATTCATTGGTTAACTGTAATTTAGCTAGAATTGAGGTTGCATTACCCAGAAAGTTATAATGCGACGACTGAAGTAAATAGTTGAAGAAAAAGTTTGTACTTTCCTCTCAACTTTCTCAAAGTACCTTCTACTATGTCCCCAGTTTCCGCAACCTCCGTTTCTGGTACGTCAAACTTCCTGGTCATTTGTCCCCAATATTATTTTTGTTCTCTTCATTTTTTTTTATACTTAAATCAACTATTTTCCCTGTTGTTTCCACTATTGGTTAGTCTCCCCAACTTTTGTCAAAGTTGCCCCTTGTATATTTTTTAGTAACTTTAACTATTTTCCTAGTTTATTCAACTACTTCATTAATTATGTCAGCCATGACAGTTTATTCTACTTTCCCCCCAGTTACTTCAAATTTTTGTTTCCTGGTTTACCCAAATGTCTGCCCACTGGCAGAACCAGATGGTAATTGCTTCTACTAGAATCTCAAGTACCCTTAACTACATTTTCTGGTTTACCCAAATGTCTACCCACTGGCAGAACCAGATGCTAGTTGCTTCTACTAGAATCTCAAGTACCCTTAACTACATTTTCTGGTTTACCCAACTGTCTGCTCACTGGGCACAACCATGGTTATAGTTATAGTCTCTGTTACTATAACCCCCTGTTCCCTCAACCTCCTTTACTGGTATATTCAGCTGTCATATATAGTTGTGCAAACTCGTGTAGTTGCACTAACTATACATATAGTTTAGGTACTAGATGCCTCCCAGTAGTGGCTACTATTTGCATAGTTGTGGAATAAATATTACATAAATAATGCCTAAAAAATGCAGGGATGCAATGATACCGACATTTTTTCGGCACCATCTACTGGTGGTTACTGAAGAATGTCAGTATTATTGCGTAACTCCATTTGTAGGCACTATTTATGTAATATTTATTGAACAACTATGCAAATAGTAACTAATAGGAAACAGTCTCTTGCACGTTAATGTAATTAATTGTTTAATTATCTGTTCTGGTCTTTAATAGCCTGCTGTCATTTCATTTGGCTTACTACATTCAAAGAGAAATTAATTTCGATGTTAAGCAATGAACGATAATAGAATAAAAAATGAAGCAAATAATAGGACAATTAATTATGAACTAACGTGGGACTGTTATAGGATGGATTGAATATTGGTTGTATGAAGTAGACGTAAAAAAATTTTTTAGGAATTAATTTAATACTTCAATAAAGTCTTAAAGTTAGTACAAAGTACATTACCAAGTAAAAATAAATTTACAGATATTTAAAAATTAAATTATAACATTAATTTTTACACTGTCAAAAAACGAAGCTCTATTAAGATATAAATTTTTTTTAATGAATTAATTACAATCTAACCGACTCAAAATTAAGTCTTAAAAAAATAAAGTCAGTCATACATAACTATGTGAAAAATAAATTTAATTTATTCTTCCATTTATTTTTTTTTATTTCATAAAACGAATATTGAGATATAAACAAAGTACTAATGAATTATTTGCAAACTAACTCACTTTCAAAATCTGTGTATGGGAGGTAAATGCCACTATCTCCATTTTTTATGAAAATTGAGGTTTTAACAGTTTCCTATTCATTTTTCTCCCCTCTTTTAGAGGTACAAATATATGATGTCCTAAAACTAAATCTCACGGATTTAGCCAGTTGGAAAAGTCACTATGAACCACCATGCTGGGGAGGTAAAATAAGTAAAAAAAATCATTAAAGTAGCTCTCCCGAAAAAATTAAATTTGGCACATAGTGCCCTTTACCTCCCAAATACAGAAATAAACTCTTACAAAAATTTAGAAATAATAGAATACAAAAAATAACTTTACAGACTTATAAAATAAAATTAACTATACCATTATTTACCTATTAATTATTACAACATTTTGGTTTAATTAATGTTCGACGGAATTAAATTGTAACATGTAAATTAACAATAATCATTACATGTTATTTACATTTATTATTTAAATTTTTATTTTATTAAAAAACGTTAAAGAATTAAACAAATAGTCTAGATAAGCTTTTTATTTATCGACTATTCAAAGTCCTACATTACAACTGCAAATTCTATTTAAATTTCTATTTTAAGTTTTATTTTCAGTTCTAGTTAAATATATACAGGGTGGCACAAAAGTATGGAAACCCTTGAATAACTCGTCAGAAATGCATTTTTTTGAAAAAAGTTAAAAACAAAAGTTTCAGGATTTTTTCCTTAGCTATTCAATGGTGACCTTGGATTAGACTTTAAACTTGCCCTTAAGGGTCATTTGAAGGTCAATTGTTATTTTAAATGTGAACCCCCATTTTTTATTGCAGATTTGAAAAGAGCAGGAAATTTTATGAAAAATATGACCTTGACCATGTCCTTGAGCATGCCCTTTAAGGTCATTCTAAGGTCAAAATTTTTTTTCCAATGGGAAACCCTAATTTGTATAGCGGATTGCGAAATAACCAAAATTTTCCCTTTAACAGTGGC
>KZ652282.1:34188-47651 GCA_001010745.2 Gerris buenoi
GCGTGGCACATCCCTTGGTGTCTCTCACATATGGTTTAGCCTATTGCAGTGTGCAAACACGGTATTACATTGCTAATGTGTTTTGCTAGCCAAGCAAGAATGGCGGTATGAGAGCACGCTCGTCTCTGATAAGTCCTCCATATATATATATATAATTAAAGTAGTTTTATTATAACATATAATTAAAGTTTTGTCTACATTGGTCTTTTTTTTATGTGATTCATTTTGAAGTAAAAAATTAATTAAATAAATAGACCAAGATAATTGAATCAAAAATGACCCTAAGAACCATTTCTCTATTTGAACTCGTATGGCAGACATAAGAGCCACTTTTCTACGTAGGCTCGTTTATCTTCATCGCCCTTGCTCTTCCCAGCTAATGTAGCGCGCCATTCGAGCAGTTTTGTTTTGAACGCTGATCTAGTGCCTACTACTGGTATGAGGTCTCGTAAGTCACTGTCATCAATGTCTTTTAATACACTGACATTTATCATTGACTCTAAAGAAAACAAAAAAAAAAAAAAATTGAAATTGTGAAAATATAGATTTTTTTTATAAGGAGATGTTTTTTGTTAGGGGATGTCAATTGCTGAAATAGAAAAATAAACTTATAGATGTTGGTAACATAAGGGGATGTCAGTTTAAATATTTACTTGCAAGTTATACCAAGTTGATAGCCAAGTTAAAAACAACCTAAACTAACCATAACATTCTTTTCTTTTTCTAAGGGAGTGACACATTAGAAATAGGTGGACAAATTAATGCAAATTTAACTTATATTTAGATTAACTAGTAAACAAAAACACAAATCTTATCAAACTTTATTTACCAATAGACTTTTAGTTCTTATGATAAACGTTTTGTTAAATCTGCAAAAATTTATTTATACAGGCCGATTTATACACGTATTAAGTTGTTAAGTGGTTAACTAAATATTTAGCGACTTAATGCATGTAAACAATGGATTTAGTAATAAGTTGCAATTTAAAATTTAGCGTGCATCAAAACAAAATCAAGTAGAATAGAAATGTTTCTATTTTTCTGTTTAGTAGGTAGTAGGTGGGCGTGGCTAATCACTGGACATGCGCAATTTATTTAAATGCACAAGTTTGTCGGAACGAACCATGCTTATAGATTTGCAGATCTTACTTTATATATTATTATTTAAAAATGTTTCATTCGACAAAAAGTATACTTATATTATTTACAAATGACATACTTTATTTCGTCCAAAATCTAATTTAAAATCATTTTTGAGACCGTATTTATGACTTGAACACGTTGTTCAACTTCCATTATTAGTGAACTTAACACCTTAACTAAATATTACGTGTAAACGCTTTCTAACTATTAAGTCACTTAAAATTTAGTTATTCACTTAACAACGGAATACGTGTAAATCGGCCTGCATGTACAGAAAAGGTACATTTTATTTGAAAATGACCCTAGACTAACGACTAACGGATATTGTCACATTTAATTAAAGAAGTAGGTAAAAAAAAAAATTGAGACAATGATGTTAACATACTGTGAGTGCACAAGCAAAATGTTGCCACATCCTACCAAATTTAATTGTAAATATACACCAAAATAATACTAAGATATAAAGGATGTAATACAACTAACCTTTGAATGAATAAGTGAGATGTTCAAATCCAAACTGCTTCAGTAAATCTTGCGTTTCCTGATCCATTATGCAGTATATTACAATGTATGTAATGAAGAAACATATAAACAATATAATGCAATTTGTAACACAAAAAATGTACAAACTAAACTACTGAGAACACTGGATAAAACTTTTCCCCTACTTTTCTAGTACCTTCTCTAACGAGCGTCGAGTCAAGAGTCAAGACTGAAGGTGAAGGGAGCCGGGGGTAGGATGCAGTGTGTTAGAGCCAACAACTATCCGCGCCTTTATATAGGGCTGGTGGTGGGGTCCAAGAAGGTTGCGGCTACCAAACGCCCAGTAAAGGACAGTTTAGATACCTAGTTGCGTTTACCAACTACCCAGTTATTTTAACTTTGGATAGTTGTAGGCAATGGATTTAATTCCTTTAACTTTCTACATAGTCAATCTTACACGAAGAAAATAGATTCAACAAACGTTTAGTTATTTTCAACCATTTCTGGTAGCGTCAACTATATTAATTCCTTTAACTAGATTTTTAACCCCGCTTAACTAAACATTAGTTGCATCTGCCAAGCACATGACATCTTGATAAAATCTTTACAGGGAAGCGTTGTACACTGTCTCATGTCCTCAATTTTTTCAAATCAACATATCTCTAAAAGTACTCGTCCGATTTTAAACAACCGGGTCCCTACTGTTTCCAGATGACACCCAATTATCGCCAAAGAGATAAGCCCTCAACGCGGTGCTAGTTACACTAAAAACGGTCTTTTTTCTGTCAGTGTATAGTTATAACTTGTAGACAACTCTATAGTTTATCACTTACTAAAAACTCAATACTAAATAACAATCTGTATTAAGTATAAGATTTTTACAGTTTTTGACAATGAACTGTTCGATACCAATATTCCTTACGTTTTTGCTAGAACCGCATGCTTCTGTTATGGAGCTTAGGTTGCGGCGTAATTCCACAAAATATTGGTAGAAACCACAAACTTGGTCTGAAGTTGAGTTCTTAATTTTACTTATCATTATTATAGTGAAACTTAATTCTTCTTGAAAAAGAAGTTAGGCAATTTAAGTTGCGCTCTTTATCTGGAAGTTATATACTTAACAACTAGTTACAATTTGCCACAAACTCTACTTACCAAGAAAGCTGTAAAGGTTCAGGGTTTAGGTAAATGGAGAGACGGAAATTCTTAGCATCATACTCAATTTAGGCTTTGATGTAGGGTGGTATATAATTCACAGTACTTCCTTAGATTGTTACTCCCCTGTGTTCTTTTAGAATATAAATGTCATTAACTAAATAACTATTCAGATAAAAGGATGTTTAGTCCAATGTACTTTGGGATAAAGGAATATCACACTTCTGTTTTATAAGAGGAGTAACAGCCTAAAGANTTAGGAATGATGATTTTCTCCGTACAATACGCACACGACTCCATTTCAATTTTCGTATAACTAATAACACATATAACTATAAAAATATTAAAATTAAAGATTTTTTCTTAATTTTGGATATTTAAATTTATTTTAATTTTTATTCAAAATTAGTTATTTAAAATAATTATAATTATAAAGCACATTTAAAACTGGATTTTTTCTTGTGAATGAACGAAAGAAGTCTGTTAATATTTAAATGTTTTTGTTTATTTTGTAGAGCCGTGTTTTCGCTCCGAAACTCTTGATATAATAGAATACTAATACTAGTCTGTGACAGATGTAAACACAACGTTATCACTACGCCGTTACGTTTCCCCACCTGTGTTTTGTTTTGGTTCGCCCCTCTTATATACCACAGCCAGCCTAACGATAAGAAACTACTATAGAATTATCTTACCTTAGCTAAATTCTAATATAGACTCGCTATAAAAAACCACATATATTTTAAACTATAACGAATTTAGTCATTAAACTTGAGAATATTACGCACATTTATATTACACATACAATTATCCCAAACTTTTTTATAATAAATTTAATTTTCTCATAGAAAAAAGCGAAATATATAGAGCTCGATGTTACCCGTAGAAGTTTTAAGATTCTTTAATCTTTAAAACAAATGTTGTTATAATGAACTATATCATCTGTTTAAAATTAGATTCATCCCATTTGTTTCCAATACATTCTTCCTCGCTTTGAAATTATGTAATTTCTAATTTGATTCAAAATGAAATTTTTAATTAAGAATATTTTATATGTTTAGATCTGGAAAAGATCTGTAAGTCGACAATAGACGACGAGGATCTGTACAGCGAAGGGAATGCTTTCTTCCTCTACATGGATGCATTTCATTTCAACCATAAAGAAGTGATGGATTTAATGCTGCCGAGAGTTCAGCGATTTTTCTTACCGCTGGTATCCACCGATGAATACATGCATCTACCAATTGCTGTTGTCACTCAACTTCTTTCCTCAAACTTCATCTGCGTTCACTGGTACGTATTTTGAACAGATTTTGTAAAGTAGTATTCAGTAGTAGATATTTGGGGCTTCTGGCCCCTGGCTTCGTGATTTTGGCTCCATTGATTGTGAGTTCCAAGTTTAGTCTTACACTCCATTTCTAACCACCTCTGATAACTTCTGAACAATATGTTTACACCCTCATCTGTGCTCCCCGCATGAGTCGTCTCACGTGTTCGCTGGACCCTGTTTTTGTATTTTTGCAAATCGAAAAGTCATAAAGGCTATAGAAGTAGTATTTAAGAATAAATATCAGGGATTTTCTCAAACACAAACGTACTTTTTCCTCACCATTGATCTTCTTTTTAAATACTATCTTAGATTCTTGACCATTGTCATCACCAATGATTTATAATTTTTCTTCTCCTTCCATTTAATTTAACACGTGTCTTGTTCAATGGTAAAAATAAAGAAACCATTATGATGTGTCTAACTGTCTAACGAAAGAGCTCATTAAATTTTACTTCATATACCTAGTGGAGAAACACGAATAAAATTTTTCCCTTTCAATTGTAGATTTCGTTTTTTCAATTGTAGATTACAGAAGTTGTATTCATTCCGATAAACAGAACAGAGGTAGAGATTTGTTTTCTTAAATTAGAAGTTCTACATGCTATATTTTATTTGTATTAAGATAGCCCTTAAAATCAATCATGATAACTGATCATAAAACTCTTGATAATTTGATTAGCGAGGTGGAGGTGTTCATGTCCGGAGTGAAATGGCTACTAGGTGAGTGGGAGACTAGATCAGCACTGGCGGCATCCATAATGAGATGTGTTCGATTCGGCCTGATGACACCGTCCCAACTAGTAGACATCAGGAGGAGTCCAGACTCACCAGAAATACTTGAGATAACACAGATTAAAGAAGTCAACAAGCTCATCGACGATGGAATCGCGTAATTAATTGATTTTTGTTTTTAGTTTTTTTCTAAGTTTGTGAATAATATCGTATGTATCGTTGACTTGAGTCAACGACTCAATCGTCTGACTTGGACATATTGTGAAACTAAATCGGAAGTTTTGATACTTATCGTAGTTTTTAATAAATGCCGTGGCCAGCATTTTGGGAAATAGATCCTAGTTTCGGTAATCCTAATATTTTTAGAAGTATTGGCGAAGAACTGAAAAATAGTGCCTTTTCCTAAGAAAGTGGCATCAGAACTTGCAGGTTCAATAAGTTATTTTCAAGCATCAATATACTACAACTATGCCAAATATCAAAACTTTGAAAACTTTCACTTTACTTTCGTGATTTTCCCTTATTTGACTTATGATAATTAGCACTTTCTTGACTTATGATAATTAGCACGTATGTTTAGAACGCTTAGTAATCAGGTGTAACAATGTAACAACACTATATTACTCTAGATATTGAGTAACGTTAAGTCTTCTTACGTATTCCTCTGCTCGGAACATTTACTCTGTGTTCCGCCAGTTCCGGAACATCGCTATTATTTACCGTCACTTTTTTGCTAAGTTAACAGTTTTTTATTGCTTTATACGTTTAGTGTAAGATACAAGCTTATTATAAAACATGTTGAAAACATTGACTTTGATAAGTAGCCACTAATTTGAATGATATTTATCTCTCAATATATCTTTACAAAACAAAGAGCACTTCTGGGAAAGTATAAAAATTACCACTAGAGTGCTGGAATTGGTGTACAAATTACAGGTTCAGGGATATAATACCGGTAAATTAATTAAATTAATACAAATTTATTAAAAATTAATAAATTAAAAAAAAAAAAAAAAATCACTTCCCAGTGATTTCTTTTTTTATTGCCAATTTATAGGAATATTGACTACTTGGTGAAAATTAGAGTTATAAATATTGAAGAGTATTCCATAGTGTGTTGATAACAGTTGTAAAATTATTATGAATTCCAATCAGCAAAATTCCTAAATAATAATTCTAATTTAAGATTTAAGCTTTAAAATGGAGCTCTTTACACTTAAGACTACATGCAATGATTGAATTGCAATGAAGAAGAAAATCCAATATTTTTTTTTAAAAGAAAGGAAAAAAAGCTTGATATTTCTATTTTTAGGAATCAGATAATTTCAGTTGTTTGACCTTTCTATTTTGAAATTCGTGCTTGAAATGTGGGTAATAATATCTAATAACAGGAAATTATCAGCTCTACCACCTACCTTAAAGACGTACTTCTTCCTGCAATCTAATTTAAGAAACGCAAATTTACACGAAAAAAAAAACTAAAAATAGAGTTTTCTTTGGTTAAAGAAGGAAGGTTTACCTTGTTTCGGTGAATTGACGTTTTAAATTTATAGTTAAATATATAGTCTGCAATGAAAAACTAAATTTATACTGAATTTGATATTTAAGTCCTCCTTTCTTTTCTTGGCCGTTTTTTATATCATGAATAATTCTATTTTGTAAAAAAAAATTATGTATTTATTACATTTAAACTGTAGGAATTGCTCCATTTAGCTTGAAATTATTCCAATTTATATCTAAATACTCAAAAATTTTACTTTCCATGGAATTAAATATCACTTAATTCCGGTTCGAGTCAATAAACGTAGACATTTTTACCATTCACCAAGACATTTAACACAGTTAGCAAAAAAAAATGTTGGCAAATATCACCTAATAATATCTAAATACCTGCTTGATATTATATTCCAACGATTAATTAAGGTATTTAGGTACATATTACATAAATATTAAGGGTAATTTCATAGGTTATTTTGCACAACAAAATCTGATAAGCCGCGAGAAATACCCGTAACGTTTAAGCTAAAGAGCTAAAATTTGAAACACTGGCCCATCTTTTGGGCCCAACCTCATGCAAAATTTACAGAAGTTAAAAATTAAATATACGCCTGCGCAATCTACAAAAATGTAGTAAACTCAATAAATTATATTTTTTTTAAATTTTTGAGTGAGGAATCAAATGAAAGCTGTGGAATAGTAGGTTACAATAAATTCGTTATTGGTTTTATAAGTTCAAATACCCCCCACTTCTACTATATAACGGCTGGTTCTCAAATTTAGAAATAATTCATGCTAATACCTTACTGTGGGGGCGATAAAAATTCCGGGAGCGCATTCCCATTTATTGAAATTGGTTATTTTTTTTTTTTTTAGACACATGTACTTCCCTGTGACTTTTAGGGTTTCGTTGATAACACCAAAAAAAATAATCCCTTATAGTTTCGTTCCTGTGTCTTTCTGTCTATCTGTCTGTCACTTTGTACGGTTCAAATAACTTTTGAATCAAAAGAGATAAAAACATGAAACTTTCCAGTATTAAAGATCGTTTTGACACGCACACAGGTAAAATATAGCGAACTCAAAATTATCACATGTTCAAATTCAAAATTGCGGATAATTCACGTCACGCGAAAAAAATATTTTTAAAATTTTGAGTGGGGTATCAAATGAAAGTTATTGAAAAGTAGATTACAAAAATATATAACACTTGTGGATAGTATTTAATTTTCCGCGCCATTTTGTCAAAAGAAACAACAACATTTTGCGTTCCCCCCTCCCTCTAAAACTATATTTCTGCTGTTACTAAAAATATAAAAACAAATATGCAAATTGTGCGGTCTGCTGGGCCATATAAAAAATAAGAGTAATTCGATCTGATTAACTGGTAATCCAAAATGGCGGCTGATTCCTGTCAAGGGGGATTTTTTTTTTTTTTAATTTTGAGTGGGGTATCAAATGAAAGGTATTGAAGAGTATATTACAAAATACATAACATTCGGGGAACATGTTTAATTTTTCATGCCATTTTGTCCAAAAAAACATCAACATTTTGCGTTTTAACACTACTGGTCGTTGAAGATCAGCACTCCATGTTGCCTCGAGTGATATGATGATACTGAAGTCATGTCAGTAACGCAGTCGTTTTACAAGAGGGCACTTCTTTGCCACTTACACAAAATATGGATTTCCAAAAGATGCGGGTCAATATCGTATTACGTTAAGTGCGATATTGCTTACCGCATCGTCGATTAGTTTACCATACCAGTGTGCATTCAGCTTGAAATTCTGATTCTGATAAAACTATAAACAAATTAAGAACGCATGGAAATATATTAAATTCATTTAAATTGTATTTTTGTTTGACAGATTTGCAGTTAAAGTTCACTGTCATGAGGGAGATTTAAACGAAGTTTCCAAATCATGTAAAGCTCTAGGCCTTTCAGCTCCAGAAATGAGACATTGGATTGGAAAAGACAAGGTGAGTAATCTAATTTTAATACAGCAGTCTCGCTAATCCAGGCATCCTATTAATCCAGAAATCCTATTAATCCAGAAATCCTATTAATCCAGAAATCCTATTAATCCAGAAATCCTATTAATCCAGAAATCCTAATTATCCATACATCCTATTAATCCAGACATCCTATTAATCCAGACATGCTATTAATCCAGACATGCTATTAATCCACACATCCTATTAATCCACACATCCTATTAATCCAGACATCCTATTAATCCAGACATCCTATTAATCCAGACATCCTATTAATCCAGACATCCTATTAATCCAGACATCCAGTGGCGTACGCAGGGAAGGGGCCAAGGGCCCCCCCCCCCGATATGATTATATAACTTGGACCCGCAATACATTTAAAACCAAACAAACACAGTAATGACAGATGCATTCGAATTTTCTGTAAAAGGAATTAATTAAGTATTATATTAGGGTCTGTATTCACATAATTACTCAAAATGCGCTGAGCCCGACATGCGAGAGCCATGCACATGAGACATGCGCTGAGCATGAATGCATCTGTCATTACTGTGTTTGTTTGGTTTTAAATGTATTGCGGGTCCAAGTTATATAATCATATGGGGGGGGGGGGCCCTTGGCCCCTTCCCTGCGTACGCCACTGGATGTCTGGATTAATAGGATGTCTGGATTAATAGGATGTCTGGATTAATAGGATGTCTGGATTAATAGGATGTCTGGATTAATAGGATGTGTGGATTAATAGCATGTGTGGATTAATAGCATGTCTGGATTTTGCCGATGGAATTAAATTCATTAAACAATATACAGGCCCAATTGTTGGCTGGGCCCGTATTTTTTCCGACGGAATTAAATTAGGAAGCCTAAATTAAATCGGTCCAATTGCCGGCGTGGCCCGGATTTTTGCTGATGAAACTAAAACTATTAAAAACTATACCGGCCCGATTATCGGCTGAGCCCGGATTTTTGCCGATGAAACTAAAACTATTAAACACTACACCGGCCTGATTGCCGGCTAGGCCCGGATTTTTGCTGGTAATACTAAAACTGTCAAAAACTATACCGGCCCGATTGCCGGCTAGGCCCGGATTTTTACCGTTGAAACTAAAACTATACCGGCCCTATTGCCGGCTCGGCCCGAATTTGTTCCGATGGAATTAACTTTGGAAGCCTAAATTAAATCGGCCCTATTGCCGGCTCGGCCCGGATTTTTGCTGATGGAATTAAATTCGGAATCTTAAATTAAATCGGCCCAATTGCCAGCGTAGCCCGAAATTTAGCTGAGGAAACTAAAACTATTAAACACTAGACTGGGGCCAGTCTAGTGCAATCTGGAAAATTGCCGACAATCGGGCGATTGTCGGCTGGGCCCGTATTTGTACAGATGGAATTAGATTAATTGAATTAAATTAGGATTCCTAAACTAAACCAGTCCAATAGTCTTCTGGGCCCGGAATTTTTAGGTGATGGAATTAAATGCCTTGAATTGAATTAGGATATGTTAACTAGAATGCCCCGATTGAAAGCTAAGCCCGGATTTTTTGGTATAGAATTTGGTGCAATGAATTGAATTACGATTAGGAGTGCAATGAATCGTCCTGATTGCTGGTGTACCCAGATTTTGTCGATTGAAATAAATTCATCAAAATAATTGAGATGCATTCAATATTAGGCCCGATTCACGGCTCAGCCTGGGTGTTAAGCACGTTATATTAAATGAAGCCCGAGTCAATTTGGGCTTAAATTGAATTGAATTAAGATATACATACTAGACTTTGCCTAAATTGGAAAAAAGATAGGATAAGTGATTGTGAATTTCATCAGCAAATTATTGTTTTCGACCAGGGGTGTGTGTAGAATATTTTCCCTTCGTTTTCAAAATTTGTTTGATTTTTACATGATTTAAAGTATCAATTTAGCAAAATTTAAAGAGCGCAGAGAGTTAAAATTAATCTGGGGCGATCTGTGAGTTCCTTTCGATCAGCCAAATTTCATAAAAATCAGATGAGCACTTTTGAAAATATAGGTGTAAATAAATGTATGTGTGTGCATATGTGGAAGAGCGACAAATGGGTGCCGAAGGTTGGAACTTACCAGCAATTAACAATGGACTAATTATGCTATGATTATCTGCCATCCAAATTTCATTAAAATCGAACGAGTATAAGTAGTTTTTAAGATATGTTCGCAAAAAATGAGCAAGAGACAGACTGACAGACAGACACAGGACCAACAAATTTCTCTGATAACTGGAACGGATTTCTATCTTAGAATTATTGAAATCGGAGACTGACATATTTGTTCTTTAGATCGTTCACATAGTATTAAATTTTGACAGATTTAAAAAACTGGGGAAAATTAAATAAATTTGACAATAATAGGTTATAAAATCGTTAAAGATTACGAAATAGTACGTGATGAAGCTAAGTACCAAACTAATTGGCACACTATTTTCTTAGGTGACATTGCTTTGTACGAGTATTGATTACTACAAGTAATCTAAAACCCAATACATTGAGGTCTGAGTTTTTTTGTTTTTTTTAAGTTTTACAGCCTCTATGTAATTTTTTAGGTGTTGTCTTATTAGAGTGTTCAAAGGGGAAGAAATTGCAATTTATTATAAATTATGGGGTATACTAAACCCGCATATAGAGTCGCTCAAGGTTAGGTACAGACGGACCTCAATAATTTTCTAATTATCTACAATCAATAACTTTGAATTTTTATCAATAAGATGAGAAATTCTTTATCCTAAATCCATTTGTAGGTTTAACAAGTGGATCGTGGATCTACTTTAAGACCAAAAAGTAATTTTTATGATAAAATCACTTTTTACGAGTTTTGCCCAACTAAGGCAATTAATAATAAGTTATATTCTTATAAGTTATTTTTATGATGCATTTTGATAAAATGTATAATAATAATTAAATGAACCTACAAAAACTAATAAATGGCAAACATTGGGCCACTGGGCTAACTAATTATGAACTCGTATATGAGGAAGTTTGTCTGGGTTGTCTCGGACCAATTATTTTAAATTAAAAAACTTTTTAATAATCTTATAATGCAGAATATTTCAGATATATATATTTTTTTTTAAATAATTGTTTGCAGAAGTACCGAACGTACCAACATTTTTTAGATGAGCTGGAAGAGCTGAGGAAAGAATCTAAAATGCTTCCCGTCTCAAAGAGCTTAGACTTTCACAAGAATTTATGATGTTTATATACTTAATATAATTACAATATTTGAATAAATTTTTAAAAACTTATTTTTTTCTTCTTTATTTTTGTTCAGGAATATAAATATAATTAGAGCAGTGTATGGAGAATATTTTGCTTCCGAGCTTACCAAAGGTAACGGAAGCATTAGTTCACTTTTGAGGACGAAAAAATGTTTGGTATGTCTCCGATTTTAAATATTCCAAGACAGAAATCCGTTTCAGACATCATGGAACATTTTTGGTCTCGTGTCTGTCTGTTGGTCTGTATGTCTGCGAACTCTTCTGTGTCGGAAACGTGTGAAGATAACTTGAGTAAAAGTAGACCAATTTTGATGAAATTTGGTATACATGTTCATATACTCTTAAACTATAAACCTACTCTCACTCCTATCGAATTTGCTTTACAAATTTGAACACTTTGAGTATTTTCACAGCTCTTTCCTTTTGATAAATTTATTCTTTTTCCTTCGTTATGTGAGGGAGCGATATTCCACACAAATTGGTAGTCTATTTTTTTTTTATTGTAGGGTTACCACAATAGAGATCTCATAATTTACGTTGTACGAAGACAATTTTAACTATTATCATTATTTAATAAAAACACTTTTACAATAAGAAGCATTCAAATGCAGTATATTTCTTTATTACAAAAGTTTTGTCAATACATGAGTAAGTAAGAGATGGCTTTACTAAACTATGTGTTAAACAAGAACTGATAGAGATAATGTGCTAAACAAGGTAAGAGAAGTGGACAGAGGGCCAAAGAGTGTTAATTTTACATTTTTACTTACCACAGCCCTTTTGGAGTATGTACTTCTAGTTCTAGTTTACCAGACTGGTAGATTGGACCTAAAAGACTAGATTAAACATGTTTTTCTACCTAATCGCACTGAAAAGTTATGTCACTTTGAAGTTATTCTTTAATTGTAATAAATGTTCAGCTTAATACTAGCTCTTGATTCTTTACATTTCTACTTGTCTCACCCGTACCTTGGACTCAAGCAAATATGTGTTTAGGGTGCAGCATACCCATTCAAAGAGTTGAATTAATCTAAAAATAATTAGATTAAATGTAAGACAGAAGTGAAGATACTCTGGTAGTTGCAGCCTTTAAATTCATCAGGTACAGGTACAAATACAGGGTTTAGGATACCCACAACCAAAGTGATAAATCATGTAAAATAATTAGATTTGATTTGAATCTTCAATTTAATTTTTTGCACACCAGTTTTAATATATATTTTTATTTTAAATTCTGGTTTTGTCTTCTTGTTAAAATTTTCTCTTATTTAGGTGGGCTCCACTTAAATTTTAGGTTTCTTTTAGATACTTTTTAAGCCATCAGATCCAAGTTGCTTGCTAGAGAAAAAATACAAAAATAAAATCATCAAAAAAATAACTTGAATGGTAGCTTCTAATAAAGACAGTCATTGGGGGAAAAAAAACAAATTACACAATGAAATAATTAAATAAACTCATGTTTATGCATTAACTTTCAGCTTTATTTTACAATAATAATCATTAATAAAATTTTATATACACTTCACTTAAGCATTATTGCCTAAAAATTATAAAAAGAGCAAAAAAAAAGAAGTTATTTTTAGGTACAAATATGTCTTTAGCAGACATTCAACTTCATTTAGGGTGCGTTAAGAATCACTAACCAGTCAATCCATCGGTCATCCCATAGTTGGTTTTAAACCATAACGGCAAACTGAAAAGGTTGATAAACTAATAGGAGAGGCTATAACTTAATTTGTTATTGTTTAGTGTGAAATAGAAGTAAATCTATTACGATTTCTCAAGTGCAAAATCTAGTTGCGGCACCACTCTAGGTTAGGGTTACCATATCACCCGTTTTTCCCGGAAACCACCCGTTTTACATTATTCCCCCCCCCCCCCCC
>KZ652282.1:50858-62389 GCA_001010745.2 Gerris buenoi
TGAATTTTTCTGGTCTGACATGCCGGTTTCGGATCGGTGCCGGCTCAGTGTAGACGGGGCCATTTAACTTCCAAGAAAGAATTTTTTTTTGCCTGATACATATCGGAAATGACGGGACGGTGCCGTGCCGTGCCTGATGTGTGTGAATAGACCTTAACTCTTCAACGGTATTTTTTTTTGCCGACGAGTTTTCTGAGCTTTGTTGAGTGTGACAAAAAAAAAAAAATGCCGGAACGGTGCCGGTTAGGTGTGAATGGAGCCCCGATTTTGCCTGACACTTGACGGTGACGGTTCGGGTTCGAAACAATGACGGTGCCGTGCCGTGCCTGATGTGTGTGAATAGACCTTTAGGGCAAAGGGATATGTAGTCTAATGTACTTTGGAACAAAGAAATATTACAGTTTGCATCGTCAGGTCGACCTCAGGTGGTTAGTGACTCCGGACGCAACCTTAGCCCTTAGAATTAGATTTAAACTGACCCTAGATATTATTTTCGATTTAAAAAAGGTTTGAGACAATTCTTCTTTAAGCACCTTTATTTTCTTATGATAGCAAGCTTTTATTTAAAAAGCAAAATATATATGAAATCATAACAGTTGTAACAGGTCAATTAATTATAATATTTATTCCTAACTATTTAAATTCTTATATCTAGAAGTCATTTAGGATTAAATATTGGTTGATATGTTTTGTATTTTCTTTGTTTACATTTTGACATGTGTGATGTAATTCCTCGGAGATTATTAATCATTAAAGTAATAAAAATGATATTAGTTGTGGTTTGACTATAAACTGATTAGTTTACTTAATGAGTTTTACATACCTTGTACTTTGTTGTGCCATTAGTATGTTTGTCAATTTTAATTGTTAAACACAATTTAAATTCCATAAAGCATTTTTACAGATGGTTAAATTGACACAACATAACATTTTCAAAACTAAGTTGGTAATTTCAAACCATAAAACTAAAACAGTTCAAGAGTACAATCAAATGAACTCAGGTTATTAAACATTAATTTAGCTACAATATGAAACAGGGTCATATTAATTTATTATACTATTGTGAAACCTGCATTAACTGCCCTGTAACATTTCTTCAAGAGAAACAGGTTCAGTTCTTTTCCAAAGGAAATGTTTCTTAAGAGGATCTGGTGTCGGAGGTGGGTAAGGTGTCTTATTAAAACTGTAATAGTCTGATGGAAGGTGCATTACGGGTTGTAGAGATGACAGTGGTCTCGGAATCTCGTCTATGTAACCTGCAACAAGAGGTTCATATTAAAAATCTCAAAATTCAATTTTTACGGTTTTGGTAGTTTTCATACTACGAAAAGTTTAAATTTTAATTTAAATCAAATTATAATCATTATTAACACTGGGAGACAGACAGAGAAAAATTTACTCCAGGGCCGGGACTTGAACCACGGGCCTCCTGTATTTCCAGTACAGATGCTCTTTCCAACTAAGCTACGCAGGAGAATGATTTTTCTCTGCCGTAACCGATAACTAGTCCCCAAATTTTCAATATTCATACTCATTTAGCAAGTTAATATTTATGACATTAGATCTAAACCAAGATTAACGCTTATGACTATACAGGAGGCCCGTGGTTCAAGTCCTGGCGCTGGAGTCTACTTTTCTCTGCCTGTCTCCCAGTGTTAATAATGATTATAATGTGATTTAAATTAATAATCTCGTGGGTTTCAGTCACCATTTGGATAGGTGACCATGGATCTAGGTTAGATCTGTGCTTTCTATCACTCAGCATCGCTATTGAAATGGATAGCTGCTTATGTAAAGTGGTGACTAACTGGTTGCTAATTCACTAAACTCCAATCATAAGGTTTATGCAACTGATAGAGCGACACACAAATCCTATCTCATCCATTATGTAAGTAATAGAATAAGTCTTTTGGCTGGCCTAGATCCATCACAGGCTGTGACGGAGTTTTTTGTTTTTTTGTTTGTTTTTTTATAAGGAAGCTTACATTTACTCATTGATTTCAAAAATAAAATTATCTGGTTGTGTAGAACCTCTAAAAACTCTAATCTAAAAATATTGCAACTTTTAGCTTAGTTTTCAACTTAAAGACAGAGGTGTATTTTATTATTTGCAGGTAAGTACTTCAAACTTTCTACCTCACTTATCAATACCTCCCCATTATCATTTTTACATTAGATATAAGCAGTCAAATTTACATTGTCAAAAAAGAGGAAAAACACTTTTTATAAAATAAATCATTTTAAATCAGAAAAGTATCTAATTATACTTTAATTATAGCATACCGAGGAAATAAGTTCTGGGATCAAAACCAGTTTTAGGGCTCTGCTTTGTAGGGAACAACCACTGGATCGTAGCACACTTGTGACAATACTGATCAGTAAGGAAACTGGTGACCTGTGCAAAGAAATCACCAGGTCTTCTAAGATCACGTAGTAGCACTATGTCACCAACTTGGTAATACCTTCCCTAAAAATTAAAGTAAGGAACAGCATTAGGATTAACTTATTTTTATTTATTAATTTTTCAAATACAAAAATAAGAAAAAGAGTACAAAATTTCAGCTTGCTGCAAAAAAAAATTAAAAGGAACTCGCCTCTACAGTGGCTTATGTCACTGGATTTGCCTGGTCAGTGGTAAACTACAATACATCTTATTGGTAGTTTAATTAGTACTTCTCCAAAATAATAATAAGAGAATAATATTCTTTCTCCAAACACATAGAATGGTCTAAGAAGCAATCTTAAGCTCTTATTCATTCATTTGTTCTCTAGTAATTCTTTCTTTCTGTGTACATTAAAGACTCATTCATCTAGAAATGAGGTCTATATAAAAGTATCATATATGTAACCATCATAGTGAGAGGTTTAGTGAAAGTTATCACTTTCCTCAAATATTTTTATTATTCTCTCTCTGAACAAAGCAAAAAGGGGTTTTAGTATATGAATGTTTTCATTAGCAAATATGTATGTATATTCTTGCACTTCATAGCAAATGCGGTTTTGTTCACATAAACACAAAGAATAATAGAAATGTAACAAGTTGTAAATAGCAAGGAGCAGTATAACTTAAATTCTTCACTTGGGTTGTATCTGACCCAATGTTGTGGCTCTATATTTCAGATTATAATATTTCATTATTTATTAATTATCCAAAACAAGCTCAGTATTATCTTATTAAAAAAAATAGGGTTTAGAGGGCATGTCTATAGCAATAACTGTTTCACACAAGCCCATTTAGCAGAAGTAACATTGTCGCATTCCTTGCTTTTATAGAATAGTACTAAAATTACAAACTTAAAATATATCTTACTGGCACTGAGCAAATCTTTTTTATTCTTCCTTCGTTATCAAAACTTTCCTTTTTAATACAGTTTCAAGGAGTATTAAAATTATGAGAAACATATAAACGATACATACCTTATAGAAAACATAATCACTTGAGTATATACAAGCTTGTGATGTTGGCGCCTTGTAAACCTGCAATTGTAAAATAATAAAATGGAATTATTAAAAATAATTACATATAAAATAATAATTAAAATCAAGATTTCTGCCCTCCAAGAACTAGTAGCCAGCTTAGAAATATCTACCACTTAAATTAACAAAAGTCCTTGTGATTTAATTTATTCCTTCACAAGTAAGTTTCTTAGAATCTTATAGTTTTTTTTTATTTTTTAAATAAAAGAGTACCGAATTGATACAGCTTTCAACTAGCCATTTCATTGAGTCGGTTAGTCAAGAAATAAATATCTAATTTGACAAAATTTATACTATAACACAAATTTATTTAATTATATTTTAAAATAGGCTGCTAAAAAGCTTCTGTGCTGCTGGGACCCCAATTTTTTCACTAGTAGTGTAAACAAGTAATATCTGATTTTAAAATACTATAATATAACAAACCGTTTTAGCTTTGAATGTTTTAGTACGTCTACTCTTAGATTGAGTAGTTTCATATGAGGGATGTTTATATTTCTCTATTTCAGACAGTGCTTTACGAGTCAGCCTTCTCATGGGTCCTTTACCATCATCATCCTCATCTCCCTCTTCATTGTCTCCAAACCGATCATCATCCATACTATGACCGTGCTGCTTCACTGCAGCTGCCTCTTCCTGAACAACTTTGGCTCGAGTTCTCATTGGTTCTGGTTTGATATCAGGTTTCTTTACACTTGGTTCTTCATCGCTTGAATCTCCATTTTTACTTTTGGGTCCATCATCATTTTCAGTTGTTTCGTCAAATTTTCTCTTTCTATCTGAATACTCTATAGCTACTAGATCTATAACAAATCATAAAAATACATTTACACACAAATCCAAAACAAATCAACCGTATATTGAGTTAATAGTAAATAACTCTATTAATAATGCAAAGAGATGCCTCACCCCCAAATTAACTTATTGTTTGAACTTGACCACTTAATTAGGCCTTATAGCAGACCCATTTTACTACTTTGCCTAATACTAGCCCCGTGGTGGAGAGTTCCAGCTACTTCACACATCATACATCTGTACATACAGCCAAAGCGAGTATGGTGTGATCATTAGTGAGCTGTATAAGCATGTGTCAAGGCGTGGGGGAAGAGAAACCCTTAGGGGGTGTCCCTTGGCCTGTTCCGTCCTCAATTAAGAGTATTTTGGCACGGGATTGAACCCACAACCTCGAATCGCCTTGACTCATTGATAGATGGGGGGGGGGGGGGTGCCTGGAGCCCCTCAGCCACTCTGGCTCCCTATAAGGCCCTCCGCACACGGAGCAACTCAAAATAAACTCAACTGGAAACTCCAGTCATTTTTGAGTTGACAGAAAGCAAACCCAGTTTGTAATGAGTTGCTTCGTGAGCGGTGCTCCATTCAATTACACAGGTTGAAACTCATAGTCAACTGGTTGGTGATTTGAGTTTGTATTCAGCTTGTTTTGAGTTGCTCCGTGTGTGGAGGGCCTAAGTCAGAGAATAAATCAGTTGGAGATTACTCCTGTTGCAGATTAATTCTTAAGCAGATCTTCCAGGGGTGATTATTGCTAAAGAAAAAAAAGGGATTTTATACAGGGCCGTCCCTAGGTGTTTAGGCGCCCGGGTCAAAAGCTCATGTGGCGCCCCCCTTTTATTGCCAAATTTACCTAGTATTTTAAGACGTGGGCCTGGCAGCGCCACCTAGACGCCACATCGCGCGCCACGCCCGGGTCAACTTGACCCAGTTGACCCCCCTAGGGACGGCCCTGATTTTATTTGGTTAAAAAGACCCTGATTTTATTTGGTTAAAAAGACCCTGATTTTATTTGGTTAAAAAGACCCTGATTTTATTTGGTTAAAAAGACCTAATTTATCGGGAAGTTAAGTTGGAAATGAAAATCCAAATTGTAGACACATTTACTTCTCAGTGTAATATTTGTTAAACAGAACATTTAACTCAGTCCTTTTATATAACATTTAACTCAGACCATTTAACTATCTCACCCAGTGAAGTTAAGTGATATAGTTAATTATGAGCAGCAAATTTACGAAAAAAAAATTGTAGATAAAGGATAATAAGTAAGTCATCTTACTCTCAGATTCAATAGGACTTGTAGACGAAGTCGATGGTAGGCATTCGACCACTTCCTCAACTTCTATAATGTTATCAGGTTCAAGTCCAATTATAATATCACTTCCTTGATATGATATATCTTCTTCCTGGTTAACATCTTCAGGTTGTTCAGTTTCAAGTTCTACACTCCCTTCAACTTCAATTTCTAACGAAGTCGTGGCTACATCGAAAATATCCTCAGAGGCTAAACTAGATTCCAATATAACTTCATTTGAATCTCCCATCTTTGAAAGATCCACAAAAGGTAGCTGAATTGCATGAATCCCTTGTATGTGTTCAATTTCTTCAACTTCCTCAACAGTCTCACTAATAGCAATTTCTTCCTGAGAAGTCTCAACAGTTTCACTAATTCCTATCTCTTCCTGAGCAGTCTCAACAGTATCATCAACTGCTATCTCTTCCTGAGAAGTCTCACCAATTGCTATCTCTTCCTGAGAAGTCTCAACAGTTTCGCTAATAGCAATTTCCTCCTGAGAAGTCCCAATAGTTTCGCTAATAGCAATTTCCTCCTGAGAAGTCCCAATAGTTTCGCAAATTGACATTTCTTCCTGTGAAGTTTCAACAGTTTCACTGATTCCTATCTCTTCCTGAGCAGTCTCAACAGTCTCCCCAATTGCTATTTCTTCCTGAGAAGTCTCAACAGTTTCACTGATTGCTATCTTTTCCAGTGAATTCTCAACAGTTTCGCTAATTGCTATTTCTTCTTGTAAAGTCTCGGCAGTTTCACCGGTTGCAATCTCCTCCTGAGATGTATCCACAGTTGTTTCAATTGTATCTTCCATCTCTTCACCTATTTCCTGGTAGACTTCATGCTGTAATAATTCAGCAGCGAGATTCTGCGCTATTAAATTCATATTACAGTTGTCACAAACCTGCTCTTCAGATTCTCCTGGCATAATACCATTGCACTTCCGGCATTTAAACTTGATATTTGCGTTTGACATACTGAAAAATTAAGAAAATTAAACGAAAACGAATGATTTAAGTCTACACGATAACCCATCGAGCAATCATTTTACTAAATTTTAACATATTAAAAAATAGGAAGTATTGATAACACAAAGACAAGTAATCAGGATAGAAACAGTTGATACAAGGAGAATCTAATCAATAGATAACAATCATTTAAAAACAAACAACACTAATACACATTCAAAACAGTATATGCAATAAAAAAATCGAGGCAATTTAAAAAAAAAAAAACTGAACCAATCACTCATAAAATGTTACATAGCGGTAAGCGGTATCTCATATAAAATCAACAGCTTAAACGAAAGAAATGTTAACAGCTACTCCATAACAGAAATATAAGCATTAAAAAAAACTTTAAAGTTTACTTTACTATACTATTTATGAGTATAAATATTAAAGTTTAATTAAAAAATTGATAACATAATTCATATCAATCAAAATAAATACTTGCGACTTGAATATGTATTTGTAAACAATATTCAAATTTCGTACTTCCTTTCATTCTAAAAGTCTTTATTTAGTTTTTTCCGTCTACTTTATTTTAATAAAGATATTTTTTTAATATCAATAATTATTTTATTATAAGATATAAAATATATTTTTACTTTATAAGTTATTTTTATAAAATAAAAATTAATTTTTGTTGTAGAAGTATGGTATCGCCCTTTCTCCCCTTTCACCTTTCACCCCTAAATGCATTTCAAGAGGGTAGTGTTGGCAAAACCGAGTCACAACTGTCATGTCTGTGCATCTTGCATCTGTTCGGGGGGTTTTGTTTTGTGTGCATCTCGGCAAGAATTTTTAATTAAGTTCCTTTGTTTTGTTTCGTATCTTATAAGTTATTAATGTTGCCCTCTTCGTCTCATGAGATTTTCAGTTAACGCTTCATTACTATATAATCTCCACAGTGGAATAATGGAGAGGACTTTCAGACTCCGTATTATTAAGAAAAAGTAATATATTTAAATGTTTCGGAAATGTATTGTCCGGCCCGTCCAGTTCGTAATGCTCCGCTTCTTTTATTGTTATTAAATTTTCTCGTTCGTGCTGATGAGCGTAAGTTATATTATTTATTTTAGTTTAAATGTACATTTCTTTTATATATATGTTCATCTTAAGAAAAGGGGAAGAAATTAAAAAAAAGAAACAATTGTTGTAGGTGGGATTTTGCTTTATTCGTGGGCATCCACTATAATTTATTCGTCTAGCTGTTAAATTAACGCTAATAGGCAGCTGTATCCGTTTGTTTAACACCTACACTCTTTAAATATTATCTTGTGCCTTAATCTATCTATTGCCTTGTCTTCAGTAAAATATTCTCTTAAACTCTACATATCTCTTAGATAGTGTTATCAAGATTTTAATTGTTTATTTTGTTTTTAAAAATGTTGTAGGTGGGGAGAATGGTATCTGGTTTGTTCAGGAACCAGAAGACAGGATTTCTGTTGTCGGTGGTTCGACAGTTTTGGACTGTCAGGCTAGATCTAGTGATATTTCACACCAACCTAAGATAACATGGACTACAGGCGACACTGCTACGCCGCTTTCTTCCATAGAGGACCCTCGCAGGTACTTGTCTATTACATAATATGTCGTCTTAGGGATTTAGTGTGTTGAAGGAAAGTTCCTTATGAATGCACGTTCCTTAAGACATTTAAAGAAGGAGACTAGATTGTATTAATTTGTGTTAAACAAGTGGCAAATATTGGGCAGAAAAAAGCTCTGAAAACCTAATTACATTCAAGTGAGCTTATTATTGAGATATTTACCTTGCCCACATCTCTGATTGTTTTTATTTTAACTTTCATATAATATATCATCTATATCTTACCTCCTAAGTTCTCAACCTAGAGCCGCACTCTCCCAGGTGTAAGACATCTGTACAGGAACTCTTTAAGTTTTTAGTAAGGTGATATAAAGTAAAATTTGTGAATATTATCATATAGTCATTCGATAAATCTATAACATTGGTTTGATTGGCTAGAGTGCAATAAATCTAGATCTTCGGAAATTGCTCTAATTAAGTATCTCCTTACTTATTTTAGTATCTATAAAGATTTTGGAGAACTTATTAGTTTATTGTCAAAAAGGCTCTCTATCTGATAAAATACACACCAGCCTCTCCCATGATGATTATTTAGGGAGGCCGAAACCATTCTGTATTATGTTTTCCTTTTAATATAAACTTATTTATTCACCTATTAAAGTTTCATTTGCCTAAAGTAAAACCTGTAGGAGAGGGCGGTCGGCTCTTGATCAGACAAGTTAAGCAGTATCGGGTGTGGTTACTAAATGGTTGGGTGTCCGCCTGACCTTACAGCTCTGGGTTTAACTCCCAGATTGAGTCCCACGCACAGTGTTCACCTAGCATTGTTAAAATACTTGAGTAGCTGCTTGAAAGAGTAGCGCCACCAGGTGTTGGCCTGAAAAGCATGATTGAAACTCTTGGTTTAATGTGAAAGCGAGATATGGACATGATTAAAGGTCAAACACTTCACACTAATGTGAAGAATTTGTTTCCTAATAAGGGTCTTTTAATGGGCCCACCTTAGTTGCCTGTGTCTTTAGGTGTAAAAGCCCAAAGCCCACTGGAAAAAATAGAAAAAGAAAATCCTTGCTAGAACTAGAACCATGTATAAATGTGGAATATACTTGCAGTAAAAGGATTTTTGCTCGTCTCTATAGCTTTGTATGTAATTCAATTTCTTCCAATATTTACAAAATAACCCATCTCCAATACTTAATTGAACTTCAAAAATTAAGTTTCTCAATGAGTAAACTTGTCACTACTTATTGTGATCTAAAAGCGGACTTAGGACTCTTTAATGGCCTGAAGATGCCTCAAGAGAAGTTGGAATGTTAACCTAAAGATCTCAGATGTATACATCTATGTATATTGAGTTGAAATACTTAAAGGGCTTTCTACTTCACCTCTTAAATTTAATTTTAACTCTTTAAATTTTCAGAGATTTATCATTTTAATATTAGCTATCCCGCTGGCACTGACTTCTGATCCAAATATCTTGTAGCTATTAGAGAACATTTCAAAGTAAATGAATGGTAATTTGAACTGGTCCCCACTTTAGTTTATAGAAATATACCATAAGTAAATGTTGGTTATTTAAATATTTTTTTAATGGAATCATGTCCAAGGCTATACGTTATGAAAGCACACTAGCACCTTTATGTAGTAAGTAATAAATTCAAATATTAAGTGTTTCTATGCCCTTCGAAATGAGGCTTTTGCTTGCAACATTCAAACCATAAATCTCGATATCAATTTTGTAAGAAAGTATGTCAAGAGTTTTCACAATTTAAATTATAATATTTTTTAATTGTTTTGATTGATGAGCATTTAAAGTGCTTAATTATCTAAATTGGNTGTTTATTTTAATTTGTGGACACCAGTAACTGGCTAAAGCTCAAGCAACTATTTTGTTAATTCTTCAAATAAAACAAACTTTTGTGTTGATATGAAGAAAAAAAATATATATATATATATTCTGGTGGATAAGTCCTAAAGGAGCTGTTTGAGACATTCTACAAAACTAAATGTTAGAAAATGTAGTAATTACAACCATTTTAACGTGAAATGTTCTAAAGGGGCCAACCATTGGTGATTTTACCCTACCCTCACATATTAGGTATATCTTCACATATTAGGTTCTAATAAAAGAAGAAGATTATCTTTTGACCACTTTCAGAAGATGTGTAAAGATATATTTTACGACACTAGTTGGTAAAAACTAATTTCTTTAAACCGTATCTCACTAAAAATCTCATATAATTTTCAGAGATTTATCATTTTAATATTAGCTATCCCGCTGGCACTGACTTCTGATCCAAATATCTTGTAGCTATTAGAGAACATTTCAAAGTAAATGAATGGTAATTTGAACTGGTCCCCACTTTAGTTTATAGAAATATACCATAAGTAAATGTTGGTTATTTAAATATTTTTTTAATGGAATCATGTCCAAGGCTATACGTTATGAAAGCACACTAGCACCTTTATGTAGTAAGTAAAAAATTCAAATATTAAGTGTTTCTATGCCCTTCGAAATGAGGCTTTTGCTTGCAACATTCAAACCATAAATCTCGATATCAATTTTGTAAGAAAGTATGTCAAGAGTTTTCACAATTTAAATTATAATATTTTTTAATTGTTTTGATTGATGAGCATTTAAAGTGCTTAATTATCTAAAGTGGGTTTTAATTGTATTATTAAATTTTAGAGAGTGTGGTAATTTTATTTTTAATTATAATAAAATTTCAATTAGTTAAAAAAAGATTGTTGAAATAAATACTGTACATTTTAGGAAGGATATCAGAATTATTTTGAATTAAACACAACTTTTTCAGGATTTCAGCACGATTAAAGATACATTTATCTACTTAAAAGTTGGGAGTGTGACTGACAGATAAAATAAGAGAGATTATTAGGGTCTTTGTAAGAGAATATGTACCCTAAATTAGGGTGCACCATCTAATTTTTGGTAGTGAGACAGTGGTTAGTACCCGTGTGCAGTTTTCTATTATTAAAAAAAAAAAATGTATGCAGTTTTATTGATGTGACATTGTTATTTGATCTTTCCTTGAAAAGTGTATTATTGTAAGAGTATGAATGGAGTTCACTTAAAGACACCAAGAAGTGGTATCAGTTCTAGTTGTTTACATGGGCTATTGGCCCTTTACGTTTATCTAATTGCAGCTCTTACTACTTCCTTTCATCTTTGGGTGCATTTAATTAATTCTTTTTAGGGTCCGCAGGCAAAAGGCAAGGACCCTTATATTTTCGTGCGTGTGTCTGTCTGTCCGTCCGTCGCATGCTCTCACGGCTACACCTTTCGTCCGATGTCTTTGAAATTTGGCATGTGTATGTCTTGTACCTACCCACACATGTTAAAAATATAGCGACTTAAAAAAAAAATTCAAAAAATTTAGGGTAAAAAAAAAACTTAGGAGTTAAA
>KZ652282.1:69851-84787 GCA_001010745.2 Gerris buenoi
AGGTATGGTCTTTTCAATGTATTTATACGGCTGTTTTCCGGTTCAATGGCAAAAAAATACTTCATCAGAAGTTTGTTCGTGTGTTTTGAGAATATCAGACCCATAGGATAGTTCAAAGTAATCTTTTTAGTATTTTAAAAAACACCATCAATAGGGTACTACTTAATCAATACAATGTTGCCTACGGACCCTCGCTGTGTGCTGACTAGCACACACTTGACCTGTTTATTTTAATTTGTGGACACCAGTAACTGGCTAAAGCTCAAGCAACTATTTTGTTAATTCTTCAAATAAAACAAACTTTTGTGTTGATATGAAGAAAAAAAATATATATATATATATTCTGGTGGATAAGTCCTAAAGGAGCTGTTTGAGACATTCTACAAAACTAAATGTTAGAAAATGTAGTAATTACAACCATTTTAACGTGAAATGTTCTAAAGGGGCCAACCATTGGTGATTTTACCCTACCCTCACATATTAGGTATATCTTCACATATTAGGTTCTAATAAAAGAAGAAGATTATCTTTTGACCACTTTCAGAAGATGTGTAAAGGTGCCCATTCCTTTTCTTCGAATGTCCATTATCAAATAAACAGCAAAAAGTAAAAATCAATGAGTAAAGATCTCTAGTTTATTGTAAGAATACCGGTGTAGCAAATATTATTTCAATACTTATTGATTGTTAAAACTTAAACTGATTCCGCCCAATAAAAATTATCATAACTGCCACCAAAATATTTGATTTTACTGAGAAAAATGACTGTTGTTTTTATCTTGCAGAAAATAGTATGTATGGTTTATCTTTTTACTGACCTCAATTCATTGCTTTCTTCGCCTCATTACTTAGCTTTAGACTGCTCCCCTCAGAACCTGTAACAGTTACATCAGCTTTTAAAATGAAAATTATCAGATATTAATCCTTACAATATAAGGCTGATCCGCCTACTTACAGAAAGTGCAAATAGGATATCAACAGTCTTTGTGATAAACACATAATTTTTACAGTAAAAATTCACACACTGAATATTTTTATACCTTGGGATCATAAGTGTCCAATAGGACAATAAACTATGTAGTTCAAGGAGATGTAAGCCAGGATGTTCTTGTTAGTGGTCTGTTAAAAAAGTTGAAGGGATTAGATTTCTGAAAAAAACACCTTGTTTGAAAGACAACTGCAAGTAAAAAAAAAATAAAAATAAATAAATAAATCCTCTATTTAATGGAAAAACATTGAATAGTTGATGTTTTAGGCATTGACTCCACATATCGACCTTTCAATGATTTTCCATAAAGTAGAGAAAACCAGTTAGTATACCTTTGTCTAATTGATATTGTAGATTGATCTTAAGGTGCAAAATTATGAAACATTTCTCCATTTTGATTACCATTTGGTCTGCTAGGAGCTGTGATATCATTTTATATAAAGCTTAAAGCTTCTATCGGTGAAAACCAAGCTACCTCCTATATATTCTAACTTACAAACACGATATTTATGAGCGTCAAATTTTTCATGGTGTTTTTTGTGTGACGGAAATTTCTTCTGTACCCCAGAGATAAAACATATCCATGTTAAAAGCTATCATAATTTATCTAAACTCTTTTATTTAATATGCATTGGCCAGTCGAAATAATAGCCTTTTGTCCTTGTTGGTTGTGGTACTTTAATTAATTATTTTATTTTATCTTGAGATTTCTTAAAATACCTTTTTAAGTAATATACAGATGTTTTTACAGACATCTACCATTAATATTAAAACAAATTGACATTTTAATTAAATATTAATTTTACTCTGTTTAGGTCGCTGCTAAGAAACGGATCTCTATTAGTGAGATCAGTAATCGGTAGCGATGAAGGAGAACATGGAGCAGAACATTATCACTGCCTTGCTACTGTACCAACCATCGGAACTATCATATCCCGCACTGCCACCATCACTATAGCCAGTAAGTACATTCATATTATTTCTGATAATACTAATCATATTAGGTAGGTAATACAATTTTGTTCAAATTTGTAACACTCTCTTCCTGGAAGCAAAGTTCAATTATTAATGGTCTGTCTTTAACTCTCACTGATATAAGTTGTTTGAGGGTACAAATGATGATCTCTTAATCGCTGATGAGAAAGATTTGTTGTATCCATAATTCTATTACATTTATTTGAATCAACCTAAGCTTATTTTAATGTGATAAGGACAGACAAGCTCAACAAAATAAACACTACAATTTTATGCATTAAAACAAATTATTAATATGAATGAAATAAAATAGCTACAAAATGTGTGAGAATGCCCTTTGTATTCACAATGTGTCATTTACACTTCAATTATCCACATTAATAGATGTTTAGTTTCTTGTATTAGCCTATTCATCTTATTATTAGGACAGATGCTATTAGCCACTATAAACAAGCAGAGCAGAAAGGATTCAGCTTGGCAAATTAAATCCATAGTTTTAAGTGCATAGGTGTCCAGTTTCCGCAGAAGAAGAGTGAGTGGATAGTATGGTAGGTCAGCATCCACCACTACCACCACTTGCATTTTGAATATCTACTAATTTTTTCTAACGATAAATTTATTCCATATGTGTGTGTGTGAATTATGATTAAGTCCTGTAGAAACAACTAATTTTATGCTACCAACTAATGTCCTAGTACACTCCAAAATTATTTAGGTAGTAATGGTTTAGTCTAAATTTAGTTTATGTAGCTCCAACATTTATTTAGAAAGTTTTCCATAAGATTTATTTTAAAATTAATTTATAAGGGTTGGTTTTGCTGCAGTTATTGAATTGAATATATTTCCTGCTATTTCCACACTTAAAATAAAAGGAAATTAAACATTTATCAACTTCTGACTCAGAGAGGGTTTTCCTTTCTGGTGATATTGATTTTTTTTCCCCGTAAAGTTAAAAGATGTTGAATTATTTAAAAGTCATTGTATTTGTGAAATTAAAATATAATTTCTTCTTTAATGCTCCTTAAAGTTTTTCTCTGAGTGTATTTTTACTTTTATATTATTTTTCATATAAATGAGGAAAAATAAAATCTGTCAAAATTAAAGATGAAACCATAATTAAGATTTTCACAACTCTCAATTTTTTTTACATTAATGTTTGTTTTTTGTTCAAAGCCCATTCTTGAGCTGTAGACAGTGTTCATTGAGGGCGGGTATTTTTAAATTAATAAATTCCCTCTATTTGGATGGTAACACGTTCTTAAATTTAGAAGCTGCTTTCAATAAACTATATAAATAAATAGTAACAAAAATATCCAAAGCAAAAATTTGTAGTAATTTTCTAATTTTATCCTTTTTTTAACTGTAAAAGTAATCATAAAAGTTACAGGAGAATTAAGACTAAACTTCAGAAATGATTTTACTGAATTTTTACTTTCTCATATAAAGAGAGAAAGTATTGTGATGGCACAAAAATTCTATTTTGAGGTTTTGCTTGATTTACACGTTTTAAGGTCCCCTGAGTCCAAAAAAATGGTTTTTAATAAATGTCTGTCTGTCGTCTAAGCAGAAGTGTGGAGTCTATAAACTACTGGGCTGATGATGATGGAATTTGGCATACAAGTTCAGAAAAATCATACCCTGAGGCAGAATCGAGAAATAAATTTTAGGTCCAAATTTAGGAACACTACCGGCTCCAACTCGTGAAAATAAATTATTTCTCGAAAACCGTTCCGACGATTTTGATTAACATTNGAGATATTGATAAAAAAAAACAACTGATTTTGTTGAAAATCAAAAACAAAAGGTAAAGAACCACCTGTTAAATGCTTTTTTAAATCAATTAAATGAGATATGGAATTTAAATAAATTGGAAAGTTGTCTCAAACTAATTTTTTATATACTTTTATAGTAGAAGATAAATAACAAAAACCCAGCTCATTTTAGAGGACTGCCAAAAAACAATACCAAATAGAACAGGGTTTTCTATCTCACAAAAGGTTTCTACTTTTTAATTTAAAAAAGTATTCTATTTAAATACTTATAGACCTATTATTATGTCAGCTTCCAAAAAATATAGATTTAGGAGAACGGAAGAAAGTGATAACAAAAAGTGAATGAGTCTGTTTTTTTAATTGTCTCCTTCAGATATTTTAATTGGATGTTTAAAAGTTTTAGGTTTATTCTAAACATTTTGATATGAAATATTAATATTCATGAATAGTTGCTTCTCGTTTTTCCTATTAATATTTTTTTCTGTTTATTCTGTGTAAAAAAAATAAAATTTTATAAATATAAAATACGCAGATTCATAATCAGTTTCATTTTGAAAGTCATAGGCTATAATGAGCTGTATATAAATATTTGTGTAATTTAAATTTCAATTAAAAAGAGCAATGCCCATTTAATTACAGTTACCATAAATTGCAATCAGGAAATACTGATAATGAATACTGGAAAAAAAAGTAGAAACATTAATTGAGGATTTTTTTATTGTTTTTCAATCCATTCATAGTTAGAGGAAGGTCAATAAAGAGTCAATAAAAAGCAGACATATAAATCAACAGGGTTTCATAAAGAACAAAATGAAAAAGAAGAAAGAGACTGCTGCTATAATTGATTTCCATTATGAGTCAAGGCTCTGTTCACTGCTCTAAGAGTTAATAATAGAGATTCTATATTTCTTAACGCCACTTAACTTGTCACTTTCAATTATCTTCAAAATAGTCTGATTTATTAACCCCTTTTTAAAAGCTCTCTTTTGTTTTTAACCCCTCACCACAATTATTTATGTTTATAAGAGAAACTCTGGGGCGTGATCAATAAAGTTGAAAGAAAATAGTACTGATTTATATTCTATATACGTATTGAGTTGTTTATGAGCTATTAATTAGAATTAATGAAACTGTGTAGGTGTGATAATAATTGGATAAAAATGATTAATTAGTCACTTGTTGCTTCTACTTTCATTTATTAATGGATATTAAATGGATTGTTATATTTCTTTAATTTTATTCTGTCTGTCTCTTATAAATATTTTCAATTTTGTCTTATCGGATCCTCTTAAAAATGTTCAATTGTTTAACTGAAATGAATGAAACTGAACATGTATGTTTATCTCAGTAAGGATGACATTATGATCATAAACAACCACATTTTTCCCCCAAATATTTAAGAGGGCTATGATCTTGTAAACCAACCATGATGATCTTATATCATCAACCGTGTTCTTCTCCAATGTGTGATGTTTCATCATAAAAGAGGTTTAGTTCAATGTCCTTGCAATTTTGAAGTCACTTTTGTAGTTAGTAGGGATATTTCATGCAAGTGTGGGTGTAAGCAGAGTCCCAATAATTGGGTCTATTCCGTCAAGTTTACTTTGGTAGTTTGAGTTTGGTAATTTCAACCTAAGAGTATGTGATATACTATATTGTTGGCTTTTATAATATCTTGTGAATTTTAACCGTCATCGTGACAAACAATTATAGTGTTACAAAGTAAATTGAAGAACCGTGTTCTTCAAGCTTTTAATCTATCCTCTGTCCATTAGCTGCTTTAATGATTAGTACATATTGTGAATAAACCTCTTTAAAACACTCAAAAAACTTCTAAGTGAGTCTGTCTCAAGCTAACTCTCATTTCAGAAATTGATTTTTTTCTTCCTGCAGCCCACATATATTTCCTCAGTCTTACATTATTTTTAATTGAATAAGAAATATCAAATAAAAGACTTATTGAATGTAAAATATAAATTCAATTATAATTATCATTGAAAAAAATTATTTNATAGTTATTTATTTACATTCTTCATTCTTATCAAAAATGTTTTACTTTTATGATTTTATATTATAAACCTAATAGTTATTTATTTACATTCTTCATTCTTATCAAAAATGTTTTACTTTTATGATTTTATATTATAAACCTAATAGTTATTTATTTACATTCTTCATTCTTATCAAAAATGTTTTACTTTTATGATTTTATATTATAAACCTAATAGTTATTTATTTACATTCTTCATTCTTATCAAAAATGTTTTACTTTTATGATTTTATATTATAAACCTAATAGTTATTTATTTACATTCTTCATTCTTATCAAAAATGTTTTACTTTTATGATTTTATATTATAAACCTAATAGTTATTTATTTACATTCTTCATTCTTATCAAAAATGTTTTACTTTTATGATTTTATATTATAAACCTAATAGTTATTTATTTACATTCTTCATTCTTATCAAAAATGTTTTACTTTTATGATTTTATATTATAAACCTAATAGTTATTTATTTACATTCTTCATTCTTATCAAAAATGTTTTACTTTTATGATTTTATATTATAAACCTAATAGTTATTTATTTACATTCTTCATTCTTATCAAAAATGTTTTACTTTTATGATTTTATATTATAAACCTAATAGTTATTTATTTACATTCTTCATTCTTATCAAAAATGTTTTACTTTTATGATTTTATATTATAAACCTAATAGTTATTTATTTACATTCTTCATTCTTATCAAAAATGTTTTACTTTTATGATTTTATATTATAAACCTAATAGTTATTTATTTACATTCTTCATTCTTATCAAAAATGTTTTACTTTTATGATTTTATATTATAAACCTAATAGTTATTTATTTACATTCTTCATTCTTATCAAAAATGTTTTACTTTTATGATTTTATATTATAAACCTAATAGTTATTTATTTACATTCTTCATTCTTATCAAAAATGTTTTACTTTTATGATTTTATATTATAAACCTAATAGTTATTTATTTACATTCTTCATTCTTATCAAAAATGTTTTACTTTTATGATTTTATATTATAAACCTAATAGTTATTTATTTACATTCTTCATTCTTATCAAAAATGTTTTACTTTTATGATTTTATATTATAAACCTAATAGTTATTTATTTACATTCTTCATTCTTATCAAAAATGTTTTACTTTTATGATTTTATATTATAAACCTAATAGTTATTTATTTACATTCTTCATTCTTATCAAAAATGTTTTACTTTTATGATTTTATATTATAAACCTAATAGTTATTTATTTACATTCTTCATTCTTATCAAAAATGTTTTACTTTTATGATTTTATATTATAAACCTAATAGTTATTTATTTACATTCTTCATTCTTATCAAAAATGTTTTACTTTTATGATTTTATATTATAAACCTAATAGTTATTTATTTACATTCTTCATTCTTATCAAAAATGTTTTACTTTTATGATTTTATATTATAAACCTAATAGTTATTTATTTACATTCTTCATTCTTATCAAAAATGTTTTACTTTTATGATTTTATATTATAAACCTAATAGTTATTTATTTACATTCTTCATTCTTATCAAAAATGTTTTACTTTTATGATTTTATATTATAAACCTAATAGTTATTTATTTACATTCTTCATTCTTATCAAAAATGTTTTACTTTTATGATTTTATATTATAAACCTAATAGTTATTTATTTACATTCTTCATTCTTATCAAAAATGTTTTACTTTTATGATTTTATATTATAAACCTAATAGTTATTTATTTACATTCTTCATTCTTATCAAAAATGTTTTACTTTTATGATTTTATATTATAAACCTAATAGTTATTTATTTACATTCTTCATTCTTATCAAAAATGTTTTACTTTTATGATTTTATATTATAAACCTAATAGTTATTTATTTACATTCTTCATTCTTATCAAAAATGTTTTACTTTTATGATTTTATATTATAAACCTAATAGTTATTTATTTACATTCTTCATTCTTATCAAAAATGTTTTACTTTTATGATTTTATATTATAAACCTAATAGTTATTTATTTACATTCTTCATTCTTATCAAAAATGTTTTACTTTTATGATTTTATATTATAAACCTAATAGTTATTTATTTACATTCTTCATTCTTATCAAAAATGTTTTACTTTTATGATTTTATATTATAAACCTAATAGTTATTTATTTACATTCTTCATTCTTATCAAAAATGTTTTACTTTTATGATTTTATATTATAAACCTAATAGTTATTTATTTACATTCTTCATTCTTATCAAAAATGTTTTACTTTTATGATTTTATATTATAAACCTAATAGTTATTTATTTACATTCTTCATTCTTATCAAAAATGTTTTACTTTTATGATTTTATATTATAAACCTAATAGTTATTTATTTACATTCTTCATTCTTATCAAAAATGTTTTACTTTTATGATTTTATATTATAAACCTAATAGTTATTTATTTACATTCTTCATTCTTATCAAAAATGTTTTACTTTTATGATTTTATATTATAAACCTAATAGTTATTTATTTACATTCTTCATTCTTATCAAAGAATGTTTATCAATATAGAAATTACTTCCTAATTATTATCTCTATATAATTATTTCTCCTTTATTAAACTGTCTTATTGACAATAACACATTTATGTATATTTATTTATTTGATATTTACTCACATACTTCTGACAGATATAAACTTAATAACGTTAAGATTTTAACATTAAAAAGTTTAACTTGGTTAAATTTTTTAACTACTCCTCTACACAAATCTAAACCTTACTTATAAGGTTTTATGCAAAAGGATTGAAATATTTTATTCATTAGCCCTTTTTGCTAGCCAATCATTAGAACATTTTATATTTGTCTATCGGAGAATATAATGTGTCAAGATCAGCAACAGATAAGCCTAGTTTACATTGGTAGAGTAAACGGTCAAGTAGCTAGGTCGAGTAGCACTCTGCCAAGCTACTAGCCTAATGTGAACGATACGGATAGTAATCGGTAGAGGATAGTGGATAAAAGTTGGTCGAGTAAATAAGCTAATGTGGTGGTAGAGTAGGTTGACTGCCGACGGGCAAGTAGACCCCCCCCCCTACGTCCGTCCTAACATTGAAAATCTCTTCTATATAATAACTGCGGGATTATTCAGAACTAAATACGTAATAACCTCACTTTACTAAGGCTACTATCTCTCTACTATCTTGAACGACTTTAGAGTCACTCTCCCAAAAAAACAGCCCACCATTTTACTCTACCGTCCCTTGTGCTGATAAGTAAGCTAGTGCACTCGACCCTTTACTCTACCAATGTAAACTAGGCTATAGTCTCTGAGATTGCTCTTAGTGTAATCCAGTCACAACTAAATCTAGAGATCATTTACCCTCAAGTGGTCATTTAGCATCATTGTCCTCCTACTTATGTGGCTTCATTGATGCTTAAATAGAGCGTGGTGTTTCATTTGGTTCAATACTTTACAAATTGTTAGAACCCCTGAATTGATTATTATTATATTATGATATTACATTATCAATGTTAGAATCTTTTTGTTGTTTAGAAATGATGTCAGTACCGATGGCACCAGTGTTCATAGCACATCCACGAAACACTGTAGCTTTAGAGAAATCAATGGTTACATTGGATTGTGCAGCTAACGGTATTCCTAAACCTTGGATAACTTGGCTTAAAGATGGTGTTCCTCTGGACATGGCGTAAGTATAGTTTACTTTGGTGTTTAACCTATTGGGAAAATTTTTAGCGATTCATTTATGAAAAGAGATTGATCCTCCATCAATTTTTACTCTGATCTTTCTTTCTTACTCATCAATCTCTGGTCTTGCTTTGTCTTCTCCTTAACTCTTTATCCTTCCGCTCCCCTCTTTGTGAACTTCTCCTTTTCTCTTTTTTTTTATCCCTCTTATTTTTGCTCTTTATGCTTTGTTCTGCATCTCTAATATGCTCCTCCTCAACTCTTTTTCCTTCATCCTCCCTTTTTTAAGTTTTTGGTAGTTTTCATACTATGGAAAGTTTTAAATTTAAATCAAATTATAATCATTATTATCACTGGGAGACAGACAGACAAAAATAGACTCCAGCGCCAGGACTTGAACCACGGGCCTCCTGTATCCTCCCTCTTTGTGGTCCACTCTTTCACTACCTCTCTTCTTTTCTTTTCTTCCTTCATATTTTCTCTTTATACTTATTACTACCTCTACTTTATACTTACTTACTTCCAGTCATCTATATCTATATCATGCTCCTGCCTAACACTATTTCTCATTATATGCTTTTTTTACTTTTTTCTTATCCTCTCCTCTTTATTGAGCTTTTTTCTCCTCTCTTTGATTGCTATTAATAAGTTTCTTTGTGGTGAAATGTTGTGAAGGCTATACAAAAGATACGTGTGTATGTTAAAGATATGTCGTACATCCAGGATGACAAAAATAATTATTAATAGGACCACTATAATACTTGTAAGCCTACCTGTATTTAAAAGGGTTTGACATCTTAAATCTTTCTACAAAATATATTTTGTGAATTTTTAAACTGTTGATGTTTTGTACATTTAATTTAAGGATTTTAATTGTTGCTAGAGTGGATGGATAATAAGGTGTAAATAAAAGTAGAATTAATTCATTTACTGGAGATACGTTTCAACCCTTGTAAAGGTCATCCTCAATCTCAATCAATCCTCATCAATCATCAAAAACTCATCCTCAATCAATTTTGTTAATTGTTAATTTATAAATCGAAGACTGAGGGTGACTTTTATAAGGGTCGAAATATCTCTCCTATAAATGGATTAAGTCTACTTTTATTTACTCCTTACACCTTATTATCCATCCACCCTTGCAACTATTATAATTAAAAAGGTGTGTTCACTTTAAGGACTTTTAATCATTGGTTTTTATTCCTAATGTACATGTATTCGACTGTTACAGAGATCTAGACAGTAGATTCAGGATGGTTGGTACAGGTAGTTTGCAGATCAGTAAGGTGGTGGAGTCTGACAGCGGAAACTATCAGTGTAGGGCTGGCAATAAGGAAGACTCTAACGATGCTCTTGCCTCCCTTCATGTACAAGGTAATCTATGATATTCTTAGCATTAGTAATTGCAGTAGAGATCTGATATTAATAATCTGATTGACTTTTTATTGTTGTTATTAATGAGCAATGTAACAAATCATTGATATTTTTAAGAGAGAAAGGGAGAATGACAGATAAGTGTGCATTTTGATTCGGGGAATTAAAAGGGAAATCCAGGGTTTTATTAACTTGGGAATAAAGAAGCATTTTCCCTAATGCCAACAATTATTAAACATGTCCTCTTTAAACACCTATTTTCATGTAATTGTGAATACAATCACATTTAGGAGGCACAACAAAGAGTTTTTTGATATTTTACCATTTTCAACAGAGTACATAAATATTTTGTTGAGTACATACTTTCGAAATGGAAACTATTCTTATTATCCCTCTAATGGTAAGGTTAAAACTTAGAGTGAATTTAGAATCTCTAATCAGGTCGACCAGCATTTTATTGTGGTTTGCTTCATGGCAATTTCTATTAGGTTTGTTGCCTAGGGGTCTGATGGAAGTCAGTGGTTGGCCAAGTTATAAATATAACTTGTATTAACTGCTTTGGTTTGAGTGTGAAGCTAGAGTAAGTACTCAGATTTACAAACTTTATTGTTTTTAAGTTTTTGAATAGTAGCAAGTGTGAAGTAAATTATGTTTTTAACTTTTAAATTAATTACTACAAAGGTAGTGCTAAGAACTAACCAAGGTCTAATGTAGTCTGTTGTTTAGGTGGCTTTTTCCAAATTCACCCGTGATTTCTTGGTCGACCTGATTTGCGATGTTGTACCCACCCTTAGTGCTTGTTTTAGAACTTTTCTGAAGAGGGTTGTTTCAGAACTCTTCTGAAGAGGGTTTCTTTTAGAACTTGAACTTTTCTGAAGATGGTTGTTTTAGAACTTTTCTGAAGAGGGGAAATAAATTTTATTGGAAAACACTTTTTCAAATAATTGTAACATTTTAGGCACTTGGGTTAATTCTTTGTAATTTTTACCATAAGACAATCTTGGTTCAATTTGAAGATGTTTAAATCGTGTTTTGTCTTAACTAAAAAGTTTTAAAACACCTTGTTTGCAAATTTACCTTTGGTGTAGTGTTATCATCCCTGAAGTGACAGTAATAAAAACAAAATTAAATTTTACCTCTTAAAGTGCAGAATTCAGAATTGTTTCATCTTATTTTCCTTCAAAATGATAATTTTTTTTATATTTATTTCAATTTAAATGGTTTGTTTTGCTTACAGTTGCTCCAAGATTTATTAAGAAACCCCAGTCAATAGTAGCTATGTCTAAGACTGATATTGAACTAGAGTGTGAAGTGTACTCTAAGCCAGAACCTACTGTCACCTGGTATAAGAATGGAGAAATCATACCACCTAATAACTACCTTCAGGTGGTCAATGGGTAATTCTTAACAATATTACGTACTTACTAATTACTTCTATCTCTTATCACAGGAAATGGACAATATAAGTCATAAGGGCATATGATTGTTACAGTGGTAAGATTCGAGTATTCAATGCATGTTCTTAAATAGTTTTGACAAATATTGAATCTTTAAGTCAAAAGAAGGAGAAATTTCTACCAAATCTAATTAAGAAATTCTGGAAAAGGATTCCAGTGTTAATAGTTTTCTCTACAATTTCTTATACACCTATTTTCAGACTTACAAAATTAAAATTTTAGATACCGACCTAAAGTGGTAAAAATTGTAAAGGTAGGCATAAAAAGATGGTTAAAACCACAAGTTTGTATTTAAAATTAGCAATTGCATTTTTTGGCAGTAAACTGATTAATTTTGCTCTTAGAGGTTTTTTTTATAGTCTCTCACTCTAGGGTATTTGTTTTGTATAATTGATTTGACAAAATATGAATCAATGAATAATAAATAATACTTGTGTTCTGTAGGAATAATCTTCGTATTCTTGGCCTGCTTGAAGAGGATTATGGAATATTCCAATGTGTTGCTAATAATCCGGCTGGGAATATACAATCAGCTGCACTTCTCACTGTTTCTACACCAGGTATGACTCCTTTCTAGTATTATCAATTATTCTGAAACTCTATTTGAAACAGAAGTTATTATTTTTGTAGTGTAAATCAGTGTTCAGACCATTCACACAGTTCAATTTTCATTGCCAAATTACTTTTTTATCTGCTCTTTTTTTTAACAAAATTACCTATTATATATGAAAAGATTAAATCTTGAATATTAACTCTACAATGTTTGTTTTTTGTAATTAAGTATAAACCTGTTCCTGAAAAAAAAGTGCCTGCAGAACTTGGTCCTCGACTATGTTGCCAAATTCTTCACTACTGGCTATGCTATTTTTAATAACACCATCAATTTGTAAACAGAAGCCATTTTAAAAGGATCTAGTTTTTTTGTGTACGATTGAGCTACAATGTGCTAATGTTGACAACCTAATTGTCAACCCTACTACAAATGGCACAACATGGTTGCCTACAGTATGCTCCTCCCACAAATTATTATTTTTATTCTCATGCAACTCAATCCTGCCACACACCTACAATAATGTTAGTAATATGAAAAGTTTGCAGGTCTAGGGCCGCTTTAGAGAATTTTAAGTTTTAGATTTCTTCTGTTATTAAGAGCAGTAGTTGTTTTTAAATAAATAAATAACAAATTATGAGGCAATGAGTTATTTCTTCATTGGTATGTAAATTTATTGAAATTATTTTATTGTTAAAAAACATAACAATTATTTCAGCCAGAGCATTTTACATTTTTATTAAGCCGTGTATCTAAGAGTTCTGCGACTGAAATTCCTAAAAGGAAAAAAAAATGGGAAAATAACACCAAAGAGTTCAGTTTCTCTTATTAATTAGCTCCCTACCATGTTATAAGTTGTATTTCATAGCCTCAATGAAATGCCCTAAACTCTTACACACCAAAATCAATAGTGACACATCACACACTATTGGTTAGGGATAAGTACAGCCAATCAGTCATGTTGCCTTTATATTCCATCTTTAGGATTAGGGGTTAATTCTCTCTTTGTTTAAATGGACATTAGCACAAATAAGGCACTGAACATATTTAATTAATTCAAATATAGACAACCTTACGGGTATACTATTTTCAGTAGCCTCTTCAGCAAAACACTGCCAAACCAATTAACTTGACCATAGCAGTGAAACTATTATATATTACAACATATTAGATATGGTGGTTATTTTAAAGTAAGTCCTTTGTTCTATCATATCAACATGTTTTCCATTATTTTATTTTATTATTTTAATTTTTTTTTGTTTGTCGAGAATAATGATTGCTCTTTAGCCTTTTACATACAACTAGAGTTGATAAATATTTTTGTATGTACAACTAGGTATATGTACTTCCTATCCTAAAATACATACTTATTTTTATTTTATTTTTTTCTTTAAATTTAATTAATATTTCTTAAAGTCTTACATTTGTGCATTATCGTATAATAGTTATTTTTTACCATTTTGTGCATTGTAGTTCTTTGTCTCCCTTTACACTATCTTAGTTAAAAATTATTGAGCATTAGTTAGAGAATCTTTTGTTTGTGAGTTTAAAATTATATGACAAATAAAGACTCAGACTAAAAGAAATGAAACGGGGCACGTACATGTCACACATAAAAATCTAAAAACAAAATATGATCACATTTAAAAGAAAAACTAATTTATATGTCTCACATTTAATTACGCACTCTCTAACTTTTAAATGAAAGGTCTCAATGTAAATGCTCTAGAAGTTTGTCTTATAACTCTAAATTCAAACATTAAAGACCCTGATGAACAAGAAAGCCTTTATTCTAGTGTATTTTCTCTTTAAAACCTAGGAATGTACCATTATATATAAAAAAATAAAAAAAAATCAGGGAAAACTCTTTGGTCTGTCATTAACACCAGATGAAAATTTTAGATTACTGAACAAAAAAAAGAAGAAGGTTGTGAGATTCTCCGCAACCAGAAAAAGAAGAACTAGTAAATCAAAATATGTTTAATCATGGCCTTAAAAGTAATTCTGGAAACCAGTGTTCTAGTAGTTTCAAATTATATTTAGCCTAAATGATCATTAACTTGA
>KZ652282.1:85006-99421 GCA_001010745.2 Gerris buenoi
ACTTTATACCAAATAATTGCATACCTAAGATGTTAAAGGATAATTTTCAGACGTTGTTGATGACAACTTTTTTTTTACATATTTTAGTAAAAAAATTGGGAAATATGAATTTTTATGACCGGAGAAACCCTTTTAGTAGTAGCATCCTTGGTAAATGCTTGACGAGATTTTTTTTTTTTTTACGTAAAAACGAAACCGTTTGAAAAAAAAAAAAAATGAATTAAATCGGACATTTTAAAATATGTGAGGAATGTATAAAGACCCCACACAATAAATAATATATTCGTCATCATTCTAAAAATTAGGGAGGGGGAGGAAACACTAGTTCATCACACAAAATATTTGTAATAACTGATAACCAATTTTGGCTACTTAAATAGCTATCTTCAGATTCTAAATTAGTTGTTCACTGTTAATAGTAACATGGTATTGAAGTAACATACAATAAATAATTATATTAAAGTAGAAAATATAAGTAGAAAAGTCAAAACCGTGTTAGATATTTTTTGGAACTTTTTTTTTGGTTAAATTCTTTATTACATCTCAAATATTGGGGGGGACGCGTCCCCCCTGTCCCCCCCGGCGACGACGCCCGTGTCTGCAGGCATAAGACCTGATGATGCCCAGGATTGGATTAAATGTTGAAAAATAAATAAATTAATATACAAATATTAATTTTTAAATTTATCATCCTTAAAGACTTTAGTAATAAGGAAAATATGCCAATATTATTTTTTAATAAAGTCCTTGATTGGACAAAATAAACTAGTAGCTCCTTTGTTATGCTGATCCTGCAAGAGACTCATCAATTTTTATTTGTTGAATCCCTTTTCTTCTTTGTGTATTTGTTACTATTACTTATTTATAAAATATAGTTTTTATCAAAATTAATATTATTAGCACTGATATTCAGATAATTGTTTAGACCAAATGGTATTCATTTAAATGAAATATGCTGTATTTAATAGTAATATTTAAATGCACTAAAAACTTCTAAAAACAGTATGTAGTTAAAATTCATTTTCGTAAATGCTATCAATAAACTAACTGTGTTGTTTGTTTGAAAAATATTTGTGTCCAAAAGTTATTTAGAGTATTTTTAAAAAAATAATATTTAACATCTAATGCATGTTTTGAAATGTGACACATTCTTTCCATAATTTGATTATGATTGTTGAGAGGATAATTATATATATATATATATTGTTTTTTTTTTTTTTTTTTAATTTTTTGGTTTTTTAACTTGATTTGTGCATTTAAGGTTTTCTTTAAAACGTTGTTATATTTATCCTTGTCAATTGTTGAATTTCTATGTTCTGCATTGATAAAACATTATTGAAATGATATTTTGAGTGCATTAATAAGTTGTACTACTTTAGAGTAGCATGAAAATTAAAGCCATGTGCGACTGGCTGAAGACCGAATAATATATTTTATTCTTTTTCTCTGGTTTATTCTAACGTTTCTCCTCTCTATTGTTCTTTATCCAATCTCTCCTTTATTCTTCCTTCATCCACCCTTCCATTCTTTATTTCTTTGGCCTTTCTTCTTTTCTCTATTCTTTTTCCGATTTTTCTTATCCTCTCTCCTCTATTCTTCCTTCATCCACCCTTCCATTCTTTATTTCTTTGGCCTTTCTTCTTTTCTCTATTCTTTTTCCGATTTTTCTTATCCTCTCTCCTCTATTCTTCCTTCATCCACCCTTCCATTCTTTATTTCTTTGGCCTTTCTTCTTTTTTCTATTCTTTTTCCTATTTTTCTTATCCTCTCTCCTCCTCTCCACTCCCACTCAGATATCTCCTATCCAATATCCAATATATTTTTGATATTTCTTCCTCTTCTGTCCGATTCTCATTTCTTTTGTCTTCTCATTTTTTAGCTCTCCTTATTTTCATCTTCTCTTCTCTTTCTTTCCCTCTCTTTACCCTTAGATCTTAATTATCTCTTATTAATTTGGCACTACTTTTTTTTTTAATTTGATTTTGTTTCTTGATTGATTTTTTTCTTTTTTTACATTTGCTACTAATTGTGTTGATTTTGATGATTTTTTTGTTTATTGTTGTTTTTGTACGTTGATGACCACTATGGTGGTATTGTAGAAGCAGTGAATAGTAGTGGTAGAAGGTTTGCAATGCATGGTATGGCAGCGAGTGGTAGTCAGATCCAATAAGAAATTTTATTCTTTTTCTCTGGTTTATTCTAACGTTTCTCCTCTCTATTGTTCTTTATCCAATCTCTCCTCTATTCTTCCTTCATCCACCCTTCCATTCTTTATTTCTTTGGCCTTTCTTCTTTTCTCTATTCTTTTTCCGATTTTTCTTATCCTCTCTCCTCTATTCTTCCTTCATCCACCCTTCCAATCTTTATTTCTTTGGCCTTTCTTCTTTTTTCTATTCTTTTTCCTATTTTTCTTATCCTCTCTCCTCCTCTCCACTCCCACTCAGATATCTCCTATCCAATATCCAATATATTTTTGATATTTCTTCCTCTTCTGTCCGATTCTCATTTCTTTTGTCTTCTCATTTTTTAGCTCTCCTTATTTTCATCTTCTCTTCTCTTTCTTTCCCTCTCTTTACCCTTAGATCTTAATTATCTCTTATTAATTTGGCACTACTTTTTTTTTTAATTTGATTTTGTTTCTTGATTGATTTTTTTCTTTTTTTACATTTGCTACTAATTGTGTTGATTTTGATGATTTTTTTGTTTATTGTTGTTTTTGTACGTTGATGACCACTATGGTGGTATTGTAGAAGCAGTGAATAGTAGTGGTAGAAGGTTTGCAATGCATGGTATGGCAGCGAGTGGTAGTCAGATCCAGGTAGAACGAGACCGAGCCGTTGGTAGATCGGTTGATATGGATCGGTCGGTCATGTCAGGTGGAGAGATGAATGCAGCTGGTCCACCGTTGGATTTGGAAGCTGCCATTGTCAAGCCGAGATTCGTTACTCTTAGATGGAAGCCACCTTATCCTCAAGCTGATCCTATACTTTCCTACAGGGTCTTCTACAAGCAAGAATCTTCAGATAGGTAAGTCTATCAAAGCTTAAACTTAACCCTCTTTTTTTAATTTGTATTCAGCCTAAACCTAACAAAATAAGTGTTAAGTTAATATCTTAATTAAACATATGAGTCTGAAAAAATATCTAAAGTTTTTGTTATTCATTCTACGGAACGTTTAAATTCTAATTTAAATCAAATTATAATTACTATTTACAAGGGGAGACAGACAGAGAAAAATAGACTTCAGCGCCGGACATCAGAACCACGGACCTTTCTATATTTCCAGTACAGATGCTCTAGCCAATTAAGCTACACTGAAGAATAATTTCCTCTGTCGATAACGATACCTAGTCCCGAAATAAGCTTTCAAATGTTTCTAACTGAGAAATAACGCTTGTAATTATAAAGTACCCAATTAATACCTGTACCTAGCACAATCAATTATAAATTATAATTTGATTTAAATAAAATATTTAAATTAAATGTTGCATAAATTATTAAGTTGGGTCTATGAGGGCTTCTATGGTAGAGAGTTTAGACTTGCCAGTAAAATGTAAAGTTTTTGCTGGCTCTGGAAAGAGCTCTAATGTTATTTTTTTACTTTAAATTAATTATTACTTATTTGAACTTATTGGGCCGAAAGAGGAAATAAAATCTCTACTAAACTCCTTCCTTTGTAATATGAATGTTTTCCTTGCATTTTAGGGAGAGAGTAGTCAACACATCAAGATCTAGGCTGGAAGAGACTAATATAGCTGGCTTGCTGCCCAATACAACATATGTGTTCAGAGTTGCTGCAGTTACATCCCGTGGTCTGGGCATTCCCTCTCCTTCACTTAGTGTACTCACTGTTCCGGAGTTACATGTTCCTGGTCCCCCTACTGTAGTTTCTGCCTTAGCCTCTACCTCTGAAATATTGGTTCAGTGGCTTCCTCCATTTATTACCAATGGAGATATCATTAAATACAGGCTTTATTATTTTGAGGTAAATATTTTTCTTCACTTATTGTCGGTTGTATATTGCTATCAATACACATCAAGAGCTTGTGATGTATTTTGTACTTTAATCCAAGATGGTGTTGTAATGATAGGTGTACATTCCAACCATTAAGGTGGAGATACACATGCCTGTAGCTTGAACAAAAACATGCCAGCTACTTGCACGTGTATATGTTAAATGGCATACCTGTAGTTGGCAAGCAAGCAGATAAAAACTTAATAAAAATCCTTGGCATGCCAGTTACTGGCAAATACCCTCATTTAGCATGCAAGCTACTTCCCCAATTTGACGGCATGTGTATCTCCGCCTTTAGTATTATTAGCCTACCTAATTTATTTATTTTTTTTTCTATTTATAGTAGTCACTGGTACTTTAAATTTTATTCTGATTGATATTTGTGTTACAGAGCGAAACGTCAGAGGAGCATCATGTGGAGACGGTTGATCTGAATTATGCACTATCTGGTTTAAAGCGATACACAGAGTACATAGTATGGGTTGTTGCTTACAATCATAACGGAGCTGGTTCCAGTTCACAAGAGATTACCCTTAGAACATTATCAGATGTGCCTTCAGAACCACCTACCAATGTCACTGTTGAAGTGGACAGCTCAACTGTAAGTACTCTAACACTTCCATTAAATAAAATAATAGTTTAAATAATTTGAAAATAAGCTGTCTGATTTGTTAATCTGATTGTATAATTGTAGCNTATTGTCGGTTGTATATTGCTATCAATACACATCAAGAGCTTGTGATGTATTTTGTACTTTAATCCAAGGTGGTGTTGTAATGATAGGTGTACATTCCAACCATTAAGGTGGAGATACACATGCCTGTAGCTTGAACAAAAACATGCCAGCTACTTGCACGTGTATATGTTAAATGGCATACCTGTAGTTGGCAAGCAAGCAGATAAAAACTTAATAAAAATCCTTGGCATGCCAGTTACTGGCAAATACCCTCATTTAGCATGCAAGCTACTTCCCCAATTTGACGGCATGTGTATCTCCGCCTTTAGTATTATTCGCCTACCTAATTTATTTTTTTTTTTTTCTATTTATAGTAGTCACTGGTACTTTAAATTTTATTCTGATTGATATTTGTGTTACAGAGCGAAACGTCAGAGGAGCATCATGTGGAGACAGTTGATCTGAATTATGCACTATCTGGTTTAAAGCGATACACAGAGTACATAGTATGGGTTGTTGCTTACAATCATAACGGAGCTGGTTCCAGTTCACAAGAGATTACCCTTAGAACATTATCAGATGTGCCTTCAGAACCACCTACCAATGTCACTGTTGAAGTGGACAGCTCAACTGTAAGTACTCTAACACTTCCATTAAATAAAATAATAGTTTAAATAATTTGAAAATAAGCTGTCTGATTTGTTAATCTGATTGTATAATTGTAGCAAATCAAAAAAAAAGTATGGATAATAAATTTTAACTTGTTAGACACTGAAGAAGACTTCTTGTGGTAGAAACCTCTTACTACAATGTTATTTTTGGAGGAGAGAAGTTCTTTTTTTCTGATCAAGTGCTCATTTCCAGTTCAAATTTATTTTTTTATCATGTGTTTCAGAGCGTAACTGTTCGTTGGGAAGCCCCTCCACATTTATTTCTTTATCATGTGTTTCAGAGCGTAACTGTTCGTTGGGAAGCCCCTCCACATTTATTTCTTTATCATGTGTTTCAGAGCGTAACTGTTCGTTGGGAAGCCCCTCCACATTTATTTCNGGAAGCCCCTCCACTTGAAGGAAGGAATGGTATAATAACTGGTTATAAACTAAGATACAGAAAAAAATCAGCTGGCAGAGGAGCTGCTGAAACTATCACCACAGCAGGAAATAAGAGATTCTACTCTCTAACTGGACTAGAGAAGAGCAGTGTTAGTATAAACAGTCTTATTTATTTTTTATCCAAACTATTAAATTTAAATAAAAAATATAGTCAAATTTTTTTACTTGTTTCTTTTATGGTTTTCAATAATAAATCTTCTTTAATTATGAAATGATTTTTTTTTTTTTTATAAATGTTGCAGTCATATCAGATTCGAGTATGGGCCATGACTGTGAATGGTACAGGCCCTCCTACAGACTGGTACACTATTGAAACATATGAAAATGATTTGGATGAATCTTCTGTACCTGATGAGCCTAATGGAATGAGAGGTACTGTCTGAAAACCCTTGCTAATTAAATATATCATTCTTATTTGTATTTTGTGCAGTAAAGTGGCTAGTAGTGCATTTAAGCTTTTTTTCTATTGGGCAATAGTAATATATAAACTCTTTGCTTTAAACACAAAATAAAATGGTGTTTCGCTAAGCAGGTGGTTACCATTTTGAAAATGTACTCAAAACATTATTTTCTGTAGAAGGGCTAATAAAAGTGGTATCTTTAAATAGGTGATTAGTGATTACTGTTTCACTTTAGTTATCTACATTCGACCAGTGGACAATAAAAGTGGTGACATTCAAAGTCTATACTGTAATTCCCCGGACTTACGTAACAGGTGGGACCACGAAGTATTACGCTAGTTGAAAATTACATAAGTCAGGGTGTGCACTTAGATACACTCAGACACTCACTAAATATTAACTTGTCTATAGCATGTTACAACAAATTAAGTTGTAGATTCACATTGACTTCTTATCTAATTTTGATGTATACTTACATGAAAAAGGAGGTTTTAAAGTTACAGAATTGACCCCCTTATCACTATAACAACATTTTCAGGTATTACATAGCTCCGAATTTATGTAAGTCGGGATATTCCTGTACACTCATTTCTGTTTGGATAAATAATAATGTTCAAATCAAGCTTATTAATCAAATTTTACTGGTGGTCAGTTTTGCTGGGTGTTTTACTTTTTGATGCTTCCTCTCTAGGATGTTTCACTTTAGGGATATAGTGAAAATGTTCATTAATTCCAAAATTCAATTGTGAAACATGAATTCTTTGATTTGTGAAAAGTGAGAACACTTCTTGCCTTCTTTTGAAAACCCGCATCTCTCTGCAGATGAAGTCAACACACCTATTGTTTAGATTTGTTTTATCTCTTTGACAATTATTGTTCATTTGTTTTTCTTTATTTTGACAGTGAGGCCAAATGCTAATTCCATCACAGTGATGTGGGCTCCTCCTAAGAATCCTAATATAATGGTGAGGGATTACATCATCGGTTGGGGTAAGGGTGTTCCTGATGAATATGCCGAAAGATTAGATAGCAAACAAAGGATTTTCATCATTAAAGAATTAGGTAATTAGTAAACTGTGCTTTTATTTATTTTAATGAATTATACCTAGTCTTAGTATTTTTATTTATTTTAAATATTTTAATGTTACAGAGGCTAACAGCGAGTATGTAATATCTCTAAGAGCACATAATGAGCGAGGTAATGGTCCACCTATTTACGAAACAGTACGGACTAGTGAAGAAGGTGCTATGAATGGACCTTTAGAAGCACCACCTCTTACACCTCCTGTTGGACTTAAAGCAACTGTGCTATCAGCTAACACTGTGGTTCTGTTCTGGACTGACACCACTCTTCCTTTAACTCAAATAGTCACTGATAACAGATTTTATGTTGTTAGGTAATATACACTATTTTAAAAATAGACAAACAAATCATATCTTTACACAGTTATTAACTGTGTAGTTAGTACACTCTTCTATGAAGGAATAATAAAAATGGCATGTTTAGTGAGTTAGTTCCTGCATTGCAATGTATACACTCACTGTGTGCTATGTTTTCATTAATTTCTGTTTGGATAAATAATAATTTTCTCTTTAGAAGCGTTATCAAATTTCTCTGACGGGTTCTTCGATCAGTTCTACCAACAATATATGTTCAATTTTCAATATATTTTCATTTCTATCTACAATGTGTGACTGATTCAATTTAAGCCCATTTACACAAACTTAAAATGAAACGGATACTACAGTAGAACCTCGCTTACACTATTCTCAATAACACGACAACCTCAATTACAAGTGTGCAATTTTCAAATCCCCTTGAGATTGCCATAACACATAATGTTAAATTAACTCTATAACGCGACTATTATTATCTAAACAACCTCTATAACACAATTTTTTTCCGATCCACAACATAACTCAGAACCTCTATAAAACATAATTTTGAGAATTCAACCTCTATAACACGACTTTATTCAAGAATGAGGTACCTTGAACAAGTCTAAACTTGAAAACCCCGCTCAGTAACCTCAATAACACGACTTATAGCCAAAATAGCCATGATAACACGACACTCAACAAAATAAGCACCTCAATAACAAGACTGTTTCCCTTATCCCCTTGAGACACTTCTTATCGAGGCTCCACTGTATTTGCTTTAAAGTAAAAAGACATTAAGCAAAGAGTTACTTGCCCAAATGATAAGTTTATGAAGTCAAATTAGTCTAGTTCATTAAAATTATAAACTAGGTTTAGGACATGAAATTATTAATTCCTCTTGAACTCTACATCTTGCCAGAAAAGAAAGTGTCTGTAATTTGATTCACAGTCGTAAAATGCGTTTTTTGTAATCAGTATTTCTCTCAACAATTTAAGAAACAAATTAACAGTGTGCTATTATGTGTTGCAGATATTCACAGTACCATCCTACTAGTCCACTTCACAAGTACAAGTACTACAATTCAACTGTACTAAACTTCATGTTGGATGATCTCAAACCTCATACTCAATATGAGTTTGCTGTCAAACTAGTCAAGGTAAACATTTAGATTAATGCTTTTGATAAAAAAAAAAAAAAAAAAAAAAAAAAAAAAAAGCTTGGGATTGAGGAAACTAGAAATAAGCCTGTTTTGTGATATTTTAATTTTTTTATATTTGAATCATACTGATTCACAAAATTTCATATATAAAGTATATAATAAAGTACAAAAAATATTAATATAGTTTCATTAGAATACAAGTTACAATAACTAACCAAGTAAATGTGTTAACCATCTTTCCCATTTAACCATCTGGCCACACTTACTGAGCGCACCCCATTTTCCTCGACTCCTGGCACTATCCCTGACCTAACCGTCATTTGAACAAGAATGTACTACCTATCAATTATTACACTAAAAAAAAGTGTCTGAATGAGTCAAGATATTTTTAACCCTTAGTTTGACAAGGTTTTTGCGCCCCTGGCCAAAAATAAAAATGTACCATTTTGCCGTAAAATTTCCCCTTTTATCTCTTAGCCATCTTTTCAATTATTTGTTAAGGCTCTGGTTCTTGACTCAACGGAGATCCTTCACTCCATCACTGGCGGATTCTTCTGTATTTGTTCCTCCTCTAGTAATAATGTTACTTATTTTGCTTACTTTAATGAACTGTGGCTTATATATTTTAGGGGAGGAGAGAGAGTTCATGGTCCATGATGGTTGTTAATACTACTTTCGAAGCATTGCCTGGTTCTCCTGTAAGAGNTTGTATATAAATGGCCGCCATCTTGAATCAAGATGGCGGATTTTTAAAATATTTCTTAGCGAGCACCTAGGAGGTAAAAGGAACACACCTACAAAATTTCATGGTCGTAGGCCCAGTGGTTTCAGAGATATCGTGATGTGTCAGTGAGTGAGTGGTATTTGGATTTTATATATATAGATCAAATTATGCAATTTTATAATAAGTTCCTTTGTAAAAAGTTCCTTTCAGTTTTCAATTCTTGTGAGTTCGGCCATGACAGCCATGATGAGTGCTTTGTAGCTAACGAATGTATTATTAATTTCAAGAATACAATAGCTTATTAAGCTCTAATTAAACGGAAAGTTAGTGAAAAGTTTAACTTTACATTTTTATACATAGTGATAGTGTTTTAGACAAAAAGGACAATAAAAAAGGAAGTAAAGCGCCGAAAGTAAATGTACCTTCTTTACAATGAGGATGGTTCCAATTATCCAATAGAGGTATATTATTTTAATATCAACTTGTAAAACAAATGAAAACGAATTTTTATCACACACAAGAAACTTCAAAAGGACACAATAATCTTTAATTGTGTAAAAATAAAATAATTAAATAGAAGAAAGCATAAAAGTATAAAAGTCGTTAAAATTAGAGGGAAAGTTAAGAATCTTATCATTTAAAATTTAAGAGTTACAAATACGCAGACTGATGACTCCATAGTAAACTGTCAAAAACATCTGATCTGAAAAAAAAAAAAAAAAAAAAACTTTGAGANTAAGTTCCTTTGTAAAAAGTTCCTTTCAGTTTTCAATTCTTGTGAGTTCGGCCATGACAGCCATGATGAGTGCTTTGTAGCTAACGAATGTATTATTAATTTCAAGAATACAATAGCTTATTAAGCTCTGATTAAACGGAAAGTTAGTGAAAAGTTTAACTTTACATTTTTATACATAGGGATAGTGTTTTAGACAAAAAGGACTCAATAAAAAAGGAAGTAAAGCACCGAAAGTAAATGTACCTTCTCTACAATGAGGATGGTTCCAATTATCCAATAGAGGTATATTATTTTAATATCAACGAATTTTTATCACACACAAGAAACTTCAAAAGGACACAATAATCTTTAATTGTGTAATAATAAAATAATTAAATGGAAGAAAGCATAAAAGTATAAAAGTCGTTAAAATTAGAGGGAAAGTTAAGAATCTTATCATTTAAAATTTAAGAGTTACAAATATGAAGACTGATGACTCCATAGTAAACTGTCAAAAACATCTGATCTGGAAAAAAAAAAAAAAGCTTGGGATTGAGGAAACTAGAAATAAGCCTGTTTTGTGATATTTTAATTTTTTTATATTTGAATCATACTGATTCACAAAATTTCATATATAAAGTATATAATAAAGTACAAAAAATATGAATATAGTTTCATTAGAATACAAGTTACAATAACTAACCAAGTAAACGTGTTAACCATCTTTCCCATTTAACCATCTGGCCACACTTACTGAGTGCACCCCATTTTCCTCGACTCCGGGCACTACCCCTGACCTAACCGTCATTTGAACAAGAACGTACTACCTATCAATTATTACACTAAAAAAAAGTGTCTGAATGACTCAAGATATTTTTAACCCTTAGTTTGACAAGGTTTTTGCGCCCCTGGCCAAAAATAAAAATGTACCATTTTGCCGTAAAATTTCCCCTTTTATCTCTTAGCCATCTTTTCAATTATTTGTTAAGGCTCTGGTTCTTGACTCAACGGAGATCCTTCACTCCATCACTGGCGGATTCTTCTGTATTTGTTCCTCCTCTAGTAATAATGTTACTTATTTTGCTTACTTTAATGAACTGTGGCTTATATATTTTAGGGGAGGAGAGAGAGTTCATGGTCCATGATGGTTGTTAATACTACTTTCGAAGCATTGCCTGGTTCTCCTGTAAGAGACTTACTTGCAGCACCACATGAGTCTGATCCAGGCTCTGTATCTTTAGCTTGGCAGCCACCAAAAGTACCGAATGGAGATATTAATGGTAAACGATTCATTTTGTACATCAGTAAAGGATTTATAAAAACTTATTTTATCGAAGATTAAACTGTCACCTGTGAATAAGCATTAAAAATCTTAAGAAATATATTGTACACTTAGCATGAGACAACTGTTTTTGATAATATCCTATTTTGGGACAAAGACGGTAATAACATAGTGTTTGGATTTTAAATTAACCATATTACAATAAATATGACTTCATAATTATTATTTTTTCTGAGATTTGTTAACTATAGTAATTTTAAGCTGAAACAGAGAAAAACTGGGCAGATAGGAAACATCCTGGTAAAATAATATTCTGGGACACAATTATTGCCCCTAGTTTGAGAATCACCCATAAAGATCAATTTATAAATTAATAATAAAATAATGAAACAGCACCTTTAAAAATGTTCACAAACCATAAACATGAACCGAATTTGCATGCACATGGAATGATTAATGAGTTTGTTGAGTCTATGACAGCTATTGTGGGCTAATTCGGATTGTACGTGCCATCGAAATTTCTTCGAGTTGGTCCTCTACCTAGTCTATATACAGGAGGAGGGTTGTTTTTCTTCAGGAAATGAGCGGAGCACAGCGAAGCGGCTATTGACAATTTAAGGGTACACAAAATTAAGGTTTCTAATCTAATATGCGGGATTTTATCACTTAACCTCAAAGTGGTGGCACATACAATCCGAATTTACCGCTATTGTAACATAGGCCCTTTTTCCACTGAAGTAGATGTGTTTGTTTTGACATGTCTGACATCTGGTGTCAGTTTTAGTAATTAAAATTAGTTTTAAGCAGTACAGTATACAACATAGTACATTTTCCCCCAAAAAAATCAAAAAAATGTAACATAGGCCCTTCTTCCAGACACCCATTCAATTAATATAATTTTGTTTCAGGCTATGTGATATCGTATTCTAAAGACAAAACATCCAAGGAGTGGTTAACAGAGACAGTCCCAGGAGATGTCATAAGCACTGAAATCAAGTCTCTAAGTTTCTCCTCTACGTATTATTTCTACGTACAGGCTAAGAACAGCAAAGGATTGTCTCCTGCGTCACCTATAGTATCCGTTACCACTCCACTTCCTGGTAAGCTAATTTTATTCTTAATACAAGGGTATTAAAAGGATTTCTTCCTTTTGAAGAATTATTCATTTATAGTTGATAAAACTCGGAAAGAGTTAAATTCTTCACTAAAGCCATAAAATATCTAACGTTTAATACCAGACTGATTCAACCTATTTTATTAGCTATTAAATTATTAAAACAACTAAATTTTTTTTGCCTCAGTTAAGGCCAAAAGCTATATAGTTTTGTTGTTGGTATTAAATGATGGTTTAATACAAACCAATGTAAAAATGTCTCCGCTCTTTAACGTAATAATTAACTGGTAGTGCCTTCATGTTCACACACCAGTTGAAGTGTGCTCAGAAGGTGTGGCCTCTGACAGTTAAGCTGCAAAGAAGTTGAATTGAGAGACATATAATCTAGGTTCGGCACTTCTTTAGATTGTTAGTCCATTCATAAACAAGTAAGGCGCGCTCACGTACTTACGTGAAGCGCTCACGTAAGTACGTGAGGCGATAATCGCTGGTTTCTGTACGATAAAGTTAAAATTATTAAGTGTAATAGTTGCATATTCCTTTTCTACACTTCAAGACCTTTAAATTGATGTATAACATGCCATCGTTCCTAAATACCTTTTTTTAGTCACCCACCAAATTGGCCGGACCGCCATCTTGGAAATAATAAGTGTAAAAACTCCAATATTTGTCCATTTGTCTCAAATGCCAAGATGCACCTTTGTGCCAAATTTCATGTTTCTAGCTATAGTAGTTTATGAATTGAAACAAGCCTACGGACAGACGGACAGAGCCGTTATATAAGGTTTCTTTTTTTACTTTGTACAGAAACCTAAAACAAAAGTGTGATATTCCTTCACCCGAAAGTACATTGGACTAAACATCCCTTTGTCTTAACAGTTATTTAGTCAAAGTCATTTATATTATTAAAAAAATATATATATATTGGGGAGTAACAATCTAATGAAGTACCCTAGATTATACTATAATTATATTCTTTACAATTTTATGAGTAATGCCATTAACTTAGGGAAGTTAAATAAATGTAAAAGTGTGGGAATTAAACTTTCTCTCTTTTTTGGAGAATAAAATGTAATAAAGGGGAAAACATTGATATTTGTATGATAATTTTATCCCCAATTTTTCCATAATTCACCTCATGTTTTCCTTATTTTTAACTTGCAAATTATGCATTATTCTTATAATTTATTAATTTTAATATTTTATTTTAGTTCCAGGAGCTGGTTTTGACTTTGAACAGGGAAAAGGTAAGGATTCCTGTGAAAATAACTCATAGGATACATTTAAAATAAGATCAAATAACATGTAAATTAGAGTAATACTATTTTTATATTTGAGAGTTGAGTTGAAAGCACTAGGGATGGGAGGAACGGAACGTAACTATAAAAATAACTAGTTCCTGCGTTGGAACGGTTCCAATCGTTCCAAGATTTCATGGAACTACGTTATTTTTGGAACGACTTTGAAATTTTTATTTTACACGAAATGTCTATTTTTATTTATTTAACAATATTTTTGTCTTAATTCAATTCAAATTAAAAATTATATTTTTGTAAAAAAATATATATTTAAGTGATTATGGAAAAAAATAATACGAAACGTAACTGATTAAAGAGGCAACTGTAACGAGAGCGAGCAAAAGCAAGCATCAATGAAACTAAATAACCAACTTGAAGGGAACTTAAAAAACTCGTTTTGCGTGGAACGAAAACTAACTTGGAGGAACGAGTTTTCGTTTCTCCAAGTGCCAGGCAAAACTAAAACGGAACGTAACTATCAAAGAGGAAACGGGAACGAGAAATCATAAAGAAACTGTAACTGTAACTGGCACGGAGG